>JAUTBV010011128.1:10858-41854 GCA_032361325.1 Lepetodrilus fucensis | reverse complement strand
GCCCCCGGGACAGGATTTGAACCTGGAACCTTTGGCTCCGAAGTCCAACGTTCTACCACTGCGCTACATCCCGCCCCCTGATCTATCATTATGAAAACATACAGATCTATTAGTATGAAAACATACTGATCTATTAGTATGAAAATATACTGATCTATTAGTATGAAAACATACTGATCTATTAGTATGAAAACATACTGATCTACTGGAGATCATCATCTCTATTCATCCTATGCATCAGTCTTGGTTCATGGGTTTTACAGTAACACATCTTGTATGTCACTGTATAACACACAGAACAACATTCTCCATTACAGAGGACTGGGAGTTGAACTTGATTCTTTCATTTTGTGTTCCGTCACAATTCCCCTGTGCTACCTCAACCACTTAGTCACAAAGATAATTCAATATAATTGTAAAATGTGATCATAAATGGCAACTCAAATGACAAAAATAATATTGAAAATAAGAATAAGAAGAATCTTTATTCTATAACGTTGAATTATGAATATGTATATAACAAAATATGTTAGCTCTGTAGATCTATTATTCTGAGTTTGGAAGAAATGGCTGCTCTCGCGGACAATGTCAAATGTGGGTAAGAAATTGGTAAACAAGAGCACCTGTTCTCCAGTACAATGCTCTGGGATATTCCCTCAACATCTGCAGAGACTCCAGACAATCCTAATCACGGATCCTAATCACAGGAGCCGGTGAATAAGATAACTCAATAATTTCTCCGACTGATTTCCTGTACCACCTAGACCAAGACAGATGAGGGGGAGATAACTCTACAGATAAACCAACATTATTATCAGGTACACTCTCCAGGTAGCCTGATAATAATCTATCAAAAGAAAGAAGTTCTGACATTTTTTTTTATAGAAAACATGCCAATTATCAGTGGATGTTTTTTATTAATAACCTTCACAGCCGATCATAAATTCAAATTAAACCTTTAGGGCAAAAATACACTTATACATAAAAACAAATAAAATGTCCATAAACAACCATACTTCATCACATACTTACATGTTGCAGGAAAAGTAAAACACACTTTATAAAAAATGGTGATAAAGCTTATCTCTTGGCAAATGGGGGTCCATAAATATCATAGAATTTAAGTTTGTTGCCAATATACCACTCTGCAACACAGATACTAGGCAAGGTCATTTCAACAAAATGTCAAAAATAACCAAAATAGCAAAGAAATGCATGTTGCAGCATATCATAGACCAGACTATTTACTGCATAAACAAGACCTACCTGTGAACCTTTTCTGCTAAATAACGTCCCACCAACTATGTCTGTTGTTTATTAGACGGGGAAACACATTTCAAGGCTCAAAGATTAATGGTAATGGGTTTCTATGGATCCTCTGAATACCATTATTAATGAGTGTTTTGTGGTTAGGTAACTATGCTTGTAATGACATACTCGTGCTATAGATGCCTGTCCCACACCAACACAATGACTGGCCCCTATCAAGGCTGTCACATAGTCAACATTAATGAACCAACATACTTTTGAATTTAAAGGAAAATTATGGAAAATACCTGAACTTTTGTTAAAAATCCATATAGGAATATGCCTCATATTTCATGAAGTAAATGTGTTCAGATGTTACATCCATAACAAATATTGATCAATAAGCTGAGCAGTCTAAACAATGTGAAGCATTGTCCAGTCGAATCAATAAGAAAAAACACCTCAATATGTAATACTACACATGTTGCCTTTCCCATAAAAGATCAGAAAACAAACTACCTTGAAAAAATTGATTTCCAAAGTAGAAAATGCTCCCAACAAATTCTGCTTGCTATTTTTTCCATCACAAATTATCAAATACAGATATTTAATTTCCGATCTCAAAGTTCCACTAAAAGCTTTAAGCGCCTCTGAGTAAAATCAGAAACACGCAATGGCCTAATTGCAGTTGGTTGTACCTCATGTCCTGCTGCTTGAGTACCTCTGTGTCTGTTCACAGAACCCAATGTAATTCCAGAGTCATTTCAGATCTGGTCGTCATTGAAAACATCACCTGCAATCTCGCAGCCTCGGTGCATGTTACAAAAAAGTCTGCGTGTCAACCACGTGCATGTTCGGTCAGTGAATATGGAGTTTAACTTCACTGCGGGAATCTGTCACCCATTTGCAGTCAAGAGCGGCCTGAGCGCTTGACACACACACACACACACAGAATCAATCCCTTTCCATTGGTGCTGCTTGAAGGAATCTGGAATCTAAAATCTGGAATCTGGACTAAGACTTCCATGACTCATGTAAATCTTGTCCAATTTTACGGAATCTGGAATCTGGAATCTAGATTAAGACTTCCATGACTTTATCATGTTCAATTTTATGGAATCTATAATCTGGAATCTGGACTAAGATATACACGACTCTTAACTTGTCCAATTTTACTGAATCTGGACTGCAGAATATGGAATCTAGAATAGGATTTCATTGACTTTTATCTTGTCCAATTTGACCAAATTACACTTCTTCACAACAGAGTACTTGTTCTTCTTCTTCTTTATCTGCTTGCTGCTTCTGGCTGTTTTCTTCCCAAAGAGATCCTTGTAGTGCTTCGCTTGATGCCGGTCTTTGAGCTTTGATCTTCAACGTCACTTTCATGTCCCTGTGGTACTTTTATTTCAATAAATGAAATCAATAAATCTTCAAGAGGTCCATACTTGATCGCAGTTTACCTTACTGTTGATGATACATACAGTAGTGTCTACATTGTGGTTGACATTAGACATACCAATAGTACTAGAAGTATATACCTTGTGGGCACAATGAGCATAATATCGATGATCTACCTTGAGGGTACAAAACCAATGCAAAGCAGATGTGTCTACCTTGAGGCACAAACAAAACAAACCTACAATATTAAAATGATCTAACTTGAGGGGACAAAACCAAGATAAGAGTCTGTGTGAGTTATTGTCTTACGTCACAGCGGGAATCTTTCACCCATATGTGACCAAAAAAACAATGTAGAATAGATGTAAATCTACCTTGTGTGGACAATAAACATAATATATTTGTGTCTACCTTATATGGACAAAAAAACAATCCAATATAAACATGTCTACCATTGTAGGACCAACAGACATCTAGTATACATGTAGTGATGTCTACCTTGTGAAGAATGACACATAAAATATTGTTGTCAGGGCAGATACGTAAAAATAGGATTGCAATGGAATAGGGAAGAGGACTATAAATGGAATAAATACAATCACAATTAATCTGGTTATAGATTGTATCTAGTATTTCTTCTGAATGTCTGCATGTTAAAGCCAGATAAACTAGGCTCTAGGATGCATGGACAAAAGCCATAACTCTCAGATGAGGTAGTGACAATCAGAGATCAAACGACAGAGCACAAAGCAAGCATCAAATGCATTTCTCCAATCCACAGAAATTGAGAATTGATTTTCCATAAAGTCATGGATAGGTGAGGTGACTTTTGTTTTGTTTTGTACGTTTGTGTGTACGTGACTCTTGTCTGTGCATAGGCTTGGAACTTAATGAAACATACACACACGCACACATGTGCATGTGCGCATAAAGAGGCATTTACATGAGCTCTCTCTATCTCCTCTCTCTCTCTCTCTCCCCCCTCCCTCCCTCTCCTCTCTCTCTCCACACACACACACACACACACACACAGAGTCCACTATACTCTGTATCCCTTTCATTATGTGACTTAATTGGTACCCTCAAACCACAACAAATAAAAAGGTGTTGCGACAACGTATCCTGAAGCTGGCTTTGAGGTTGCAGGGTTACAAAGCCGACAGTAGTAGCCTGGTTCTATGCCAGCTTGACAGTCTCCATTGGCTGACTAATCAGTATGGAGTTATTCTGGTCATCTTAATCTCACTGGATCTGTCAGACCTATTCACATTATCTGACTATACTTGTTTTGTAGCAGCCTTCACACGTGCCACAACCAATAAGTCAATCCGGATGATGACCTGGGAATGAGCTCTATTGATTACCACCCAAATACAAATTGCACAATTTTCGCAAATTTGTGTCTGTGATGATTGTCGTCTGAAGTTGTACGGAACTTACTTTGCCGTCAAACACGCCTGGAGACATTCAGAGCGGCTGGTATTAGTGGAATATGCTGTATGATAAATTGATTTCCAAGTTCTGTCCAATTTCTTCCCTATTGCCCAACAATAAACCGTGTCACGACTCAACATTTAATCTTCCATAAAAGTACCAATGGTTATATGTTCATAAATTAATAGTATATTTAGCTTTCTGTCAAAAAAATATTCAATTATTTCAAGTGTTTTCATGAATAAGACAGCAAACAGACTATTCCATAAAATTGTAATTATTATCTTGAATACTACTCAATTATATTCATTTCCAAACTTTAACTGATGGCATATGTTTGCTATCTCAACAAAAACAATGGCAGTTAACAAACATAAAAGCAACATGAAACAATAGACTATCATAAATATCACACCCTAAAGAAACAGACATGTCAATATAAAGCTTGAATATGATGGAAGACTGGACGCTGCGGATGGATAAATGCTGGCCCCCCAGGTTGCTGTTATCTCTCTCCATCAGCTAAAGGGATCTACAGCCATCCTAATTAACTCATACTTTTCCCACGAGGGAGTTATATTAATCTTACTTTGGGTCATTTTCCCTGTGTTTTCCCCGCGAAATGTTGCTAATTATCAGTTATGATGCTGGCAGCTCAGTGTTATTTCAAAACAGAATTATTCCCCAAGCTGACGTAAAAGATTCTCTATGATTAAATTTTGAACATTCATGAGGAAAGTATAATAGAACAAAGTTGGCAATGTGTTCATAACAAGAAAACTTTAATAAAGTTTTCAGTCTTTTTGTGTTCTCGTTCAAGATTACTTTCATGTGGCTTTGTTCCATTACATTGTTTTCCCTCTTCGTGTCCAATTACAAATTAGTTCTATCAGGGTTTCTCTCTCACTCTACTAGTCTTCAGAGACAATTGATCACACCAGTTATTTGCCTTTCAATCGTCTTCATAGCGGAACTTTGGACAGATGGCGAAGAGTCTGCACTGAATTCTGTCTGCAAATATTTATAATTAATGCAGTATTTTTCTTAACTGGTCGTGATCTAAGCAGTGTTTGACATGGCTGGCTTTCCCGACCTTCTTAAGACTGATAACTATTCAAACATGGCAAGGAAATTTTCACAGATTAGTGAGGTATTTTCCATTTGAAAATTGAAAACTAAGATTTTCAAATAGATTTTTATTCTAATGAATTTCAAATGCAGAATACAAACATAATGGCATATTTACATGATAGTCATATGACTTTAAATATTTAAGAAATCTTCTTAATAATCATTGTGATAATTTAGAAATACAGATTTAATATGGATATAAGGAAAATAATGTGGAAAGTGGCTCAAAACCTCAATTCAAAAAGAAAATTGTATACAGATATCAAGGAAATTTGAAGAGCACAATGTAAATGAAATATTTTAAGCTTATTCATTATCTGATAGTGCAATTATTTATGACTCATGAAAACAACTGACTCAACAGATCCGAAGCTGACATTTCGGTATATAATCTACAATAACAAAATTAACAATAACAACCCAGCATCTGCTTAGTGACAACAAATAGAAAAATGTGTCATTTGTGATATTAAGTTAATAAGACATTATCGCAGGAAACAATTTACATAACCACCACCAATCCCAGCTCTAATTTTCATGACGCATTATTCCAGTAATCAAATAACATTTGACCCCCATCCTTCATTCGAACATTTATGTAATATTCAAGTACAATTAACCTAGAGGCAACAACAGATGTTTCTGTCTTGCAATCAACATCAGCAATGAGAACTTTCAGTCTTGCAATCAACATCAGCAATGAGAACATTCAGTCTTGCAATCAACATCACCAATGAACACTTTCAGTCTTGCAATCAACATCAGCAAGTAGAACTTTCAGTCTTGCAATCAACATCAGCAATGAGAACTTTCAGTCTTGCAATCAACATCAGCAAAGAGAACTTTCAGTCTTGCAATCAACATCAGCAATGATAACTTTCAGTATTGCAATCAACATCACCAATGAACACTTTCAGTCTTGCAATTGACATCAACTATGGACAACAACCATATATGACAGAAGCTACTTGATAACTTCATGATCAAACAGCTGAACCAAATAACCCTACAATATATAAATATAAAAATAACCAACGATTTCCAGAAAAATATGCAGAAATATCGACAAAAAGCCAGTAGAGCTGTATACGGCCAGTTGGCTGAGTGAGCACAACGCTGATGTACAGTCCAAAGGTACCATACTGGAAATACTCAGCATCCCCTAGGGACCACTAGACTGCCATGCTGGCAATTCAACAAGCAAGGCGCTGTCAGACCAAATGATCTGTTCCTGCCTCCTAGATGAAACCAGTCTAGTGGTCCACAACAGTTCAGAGACAGTCTCGGCAATTCTTGAGGTCCATTATAGTTCAGAGACAGTCTCGGCACTTTTTGAGGCCATATTCTTTTAGGCCATCTTGCTGCTTTTACTCAAAAGAAACGCCTGATTGAAAGTCGTGTTATTGGATATTTTATTTGTCTGTGATCTCATGGACTCTTCTTGTCAGTTTTCTTGCATTTCTGTAACTGACAGGTCTATTGACCATCATCTTCTCCTCAAAAAAAAATGAAGAATTTAAATGGAGTTCATTAGGCAAACTTTGAAGATTGAGTTTGAAGATGTGAAACGTGCATTGAAAACCAAACTGAAGAAATGAAAAGAAATAGCTAAATCTGTGATTGATTATATCACTACAGATGTCAGTGACTATGGCAAGAGAAATATAAAAAATATAAAAGACAAGGCAATGACTTCTAACACTTGGATGTCAGATATTGAAAGTTGAACATGCACAACATAATAGATCATATACTGACATTTGTCGAGTCAAAGATTCTCGTTCATTTTCATAATTTCCCATTTTCAAGTGAAATGGACATCAATATCTTAATAACGTGAAAATGCACAAGAATAGCTTTCATTAGCAACATCAATACGATATCATGAAATTAATTTCCTGTCGAGATTTCAGAAGTTCATCAATTACAATCTCTATCAGTTTACCACTACTAAATCAATGTTATCTCACCAATTAACAATCATAAATTCAAATCAAATGTTATTTTTAAAAAACACAACATAATTAGACACCTAAGATTGACAGGCAATCAATCAACATAAAAATTGATCGATCATTTACTCCTAAATTTACAGAACTCCAATGCAACCGCCAATTATCACAATCCTTGAGATTTCTGGATCGATGGAATAAACACCACCACATCGAAGGAATGCTGCGATCTTATTCCAGCTGCAAAACGCAATCATTAGTCCCTATTGTGAAGCTGTATACAAGTCTGGTAGGATCCTTCTGTCAATCAAGCTATATTAACAATGCCCGCTGAGAAAACATAGCAAAACATACGAGATGGACACCGAAATAGCAGCCATCATTGTGGCGGAAGGTCATGGCTGAATTCCACTATGCTGTAGCCGCAGGCAATATAACCGTGTATACCTGATCGCTTTCTTTTTATGCGGGGTTTTAACGTCTGTGTTTTCTGTGATCTCGTAGAGATTATTGCTTGTATATACATTCTCTGACTTTTTATAGATATGTTCTTAGACTAAGTCACACAGTTTATTCTGGTGTATGTGTATCCATGACTTCTAGGTATTTTACCTTTTACATCCATAGGGATTCTTGTAATGTCTTCGGTTGCACTGTTGGTGATGATCATGATGATGATGATAATGGGTTAGTACTTCATATGGATGCTTGAACATTGAGTGATCAAGGAGATAGGAGGGGGGTTAATGCCATTTTTAATAATATTTTCGTAAGGTAATATGTTTCAAGTTTCAAGAAATAGAATAGGGGTCAGAGTTGCTTTGTTTACTATCAGTATTTAAAGTATGATAACCTCAAAAGTGGTGATTATGAAGGCAATTATGATTTTATAGATAGGTGTTTATTCGGACAACTGTTATATGCCAACTACAGTCATCAATGACACTTCAATGTTTACACAACACACATGAGGATTCACAACACTCAACAAAACATACATAGCCTTTCAGTAAAATATCTCCCTCAGAAAGTGGGCATCAGCCCCAAACAAGCACATATAATACAGTTCCGCTCTGACATTTGACAGAGATTGGAGAGGAAACTAGCTTCTCTTCAACTCAATTCATAATTACTTGTTGACATTTGCAGAGATCTGTTAGTCAATAACCAAGTTTCTAGTTAACGCTGTTCAGATCTCACCCAATTTAGATACTCGGTTCTACTTTACATGGCGATGTATCACAGGCTATAGGTACATTCATATATTCCACAATTTGAAATCGAAAGAGCATCTTCATCTTGGTTGTGTCCCAAGTGACGTATACTATTACGACTTGTGGAATATTTCTGATAATATATTTCCATACACTGAACCCTGGAATAACTGGGATCATCTAATTACCAAACTGGAATGTCTTAACCCTCTCGCTGCTGGATTACGCACAGTCACTTCTCTTAAGGGCATCTCTGGTTGCCTTCAGCATGGAGAGGGTTAAATGAGGTACTGTACCAATCTGGGATATGATATCTTACCACAGAGGCTGATAGTGATATGTTGCTACATGAGAGATTGTGCCAGAATCTTTCTTCCTTTTGAAGTTGAAGAAGACGAGACGCAAACAGTTTTATATAGACTCGAACAGAATCTTACATTAACAATGAACGTGTAAAACTGATTATATTACACCAAGAAGATTGATAACATTTATTCCCAAATTATTTTGTTGATGTTTCTTGCAAACATACAAACCAGGGGACATGTTCCCGAAGTTATTACATATACTTACCGATATCGTTACTCTTACAGAATTATAAATTTTCCTCAAATTTTCCTATATATGTAGACAGTAATGATGTCATTAGGTATACAATACATTTGGTAACATGGTCTCTGTATAGTAAATATGACCAATAACAATAACTGACATAGGCAAAGTAAAGCCACACCATATTTATCCCACCCTCCACGATTTGTTTGCTCTTATAACTTGTTATGGCATAACAATAGACTACAGCATAGATTCAATTTGAGTTTCCAACAATCTACTGCATACCCTATAATTGGTTCAAGCAGATATGTTATACATATTATGAAACAATTGACTCATATCCTGTACATCATCATTTAAATATTGGATTTCATACAAATCTAATTTGGATTGCTGTAGAGACTGCACGTGTTGTGTTACTGCTGTTATTACTGCTAGGAAACAATGCTGGTTGTGTAAAATATTACACAATGTTGCAGATATCTACGAGTAGGAAGGAAAGAAGGAAATTAATGTGCAATGCATCAATCTGCTGTCAAACATGTGCCAAGCACCTGTCAATGAGAGCCCTAGTATACGTCCTCGTACATATCGCGTAACATGCACACGTAAGCAGAAAGTATAGGCATGTGTGTTATCTATCTACATCTGTTTAGCGTTGATTTAACATACCTTACGCCAGAAGCCAAAGATTTTTAAACATTCAGAAATTTTGGGTTTTGGTTGATCGTGAAATGCAATACTCGTATTGTCAGATATTCAATGATTCTGACTCGGTTTATACGTAATAAAATGAACACATATCGAATACAATATTATATTAAGAGCTACACGTCAGCATTGCTATCTTTAGCCTCGGCTGTACTACACAACATTATATTAGGATGCAAATTTGTTTCGGATTTCTGAACCTCTCAGTGCAAGTCTGGATTCAATTAATATTTTATCTAGATACATCAATTTAATTACACCTACGTTATTACATTGGCCTGTTTATGGCATACATATCATTAGTTGATCATATTTATACATTGTTTACGTGATTTTGCTGAAGGTGAGCAATACTGAACATTCTGAAGAAAATACCTTGATTGGCTAGTATATCGGAATATATCAGTAGGCTGTGATATATATTAAATATGTGCAAATAAGTGTTCTTCACCTACTAGCACATAAAAACTGATAGGCAAAATGAAAAACAAACCCTTAAAATATTTTGAATAAGATAAAACAAAATATATATATAAAAGATTACAAAGGTTGAAAAACGTGTCCTGTAATATGAAGAGATACAAGATATGAGATATAATATACGAGAAACATTAGATGTTACTTATTAACCATATCTGTCTGGATACGGTCATGTGATTGGTAACCAAAAAATAATAATAATAATAATTTTTAAAAAAAAAAGACATACAACCATGCAAATACTCTCATAAACATTGTAATATTACACACACACACACACACACACACACACACATGCAAGCATGCGCATGCACGCGCGCACACGCACACACGCACAAACACACACACACACAGACAGTACCTCGTCACACTGCAAATGAACCGCAGCAGACATATGCTGAAATATATACTGTATATATTTCGGGCAAGGGGCAACCAGTTCCCACCAGTAATGCTTGAGCTATGATGTGCCAGGTTTTCACCTGTTTGAGATGCGAGGATGAAGAAACGGCTGGGTTCGTGTTGAAAGATGACTACACCCACCCCCCACCCCATGACATACCGTACACCAGGTTCATTCTCACATGCAGGTAGCCTGTCATTGCCTCAAATACCTCATCCAGCAGATCCTCAGATCTTGGAGTTAGTGTTACCATGGTCTTTAGATAGCCATGACATCCTGGGAGTGCTGAGAGTAGAGTTACCAAGTAGTCTTTCGCACTTCAGACAAAGAAAAATATTGGCCAACGTCTTTTCTTTGCCAAGAAAAAGCAATTTTATGTGAGTGCAAGACCTCATAATGAAAAAAACTTCAGTTATTTTAACAAAAAATAACCTTTTATTCTTGACATTTTCAATCCCAATAAATTGTATCCTTTTTTTTTTTTTTTCAGAAATGTTTCTATATTTATGAACATGTTACTTTGTTCTTTTAATTCAAAATCGTATTTTGACTTGCAATTCCACATAACTCGGTTATGTTAAAATTGATGCAAAAAAATTGATGTTCTATAAAAAAAAAATACCTCTATCTAAAAAAGAAATAGGCTGCTACAATAACAAGCTCCTCATTCACACCTCAAGCTCCGTATAGCTTCCATTTATATCTCTTGCAGGTTTTTATTGACTTTTCAACATTGGGTATTAAAAAACAACTTTTTAAAAATATAAAAAAGGTCAGCGAATGTGTGGTCTTCTATTCCCACCAGATACTTGTGCCTTGAAAACAGGAAGACGTTAATTACTCAATGACAGCTCGCTGATTAAGTGTACATGATGACGCCCAACCTGGTCGATTTCACCACCCTCTTTACCACCATTCTCTTCTCAAAGCTCTGGCCACAACAGGTGCTGGGACTTATTACCTAACATCATTATCAATATCAATATCGGCCTGTCACAGGAAATTATACATTGCGAATTCAATATTCCGTTTATTTTCTTATCAGGATGACAAGTATGGCTCACAGAAAAGAAAATAATTGCAGTTCTCCGTTTCAACTCATTAAGCGTACAAATCGGAAATGTAAATTCGTGAACATTAAAAATAATCAATAAATTCATAATCACAATTTTATAAATTCCATTTGAAACTTGATAAAGTGTATTAGACATTATCTTCTTTTATTTTTTCATAACAGAATAAACTAATAAAAAAAATTAAAAAGAAGAAGATTACAAATAAGACATTGATTAACATAAACCTCAGAAGAGATTACATCCAATCATTTTAACATCCTTTCTTGGTGATGTACCATGAATCAATGACAGGACTATTTTAAAACAACCAAAACAAAACAGCCTGTCCGTGTATTTCTTACTGGATTATTTTTCTCTGGGTTTGTCTTAGAACAAATGGGTCAAATGCAGTGTGAAGAAGAAGCTAAAACATTTATATCTCTATTTTGTATCTCGGTGAGGAATTCAGTGAATTATTTTCGACACAGAAATGAATGAGATAAAATGGCAGGAGTTTCTGGTACTACAGCAGGTGAAACAGGTCCACGGATTCAATTTGCTTTTGTTTATAAAGACCAATTATGGATCCATTCCACACTCATAAGCTATTCTTATAACGTAATTTCCTCATAATTATTTCCACCTTATCTTTAACCAGTATTGTGCTGGAGGCAACCAGAGATGCTCTATATAGATCAGTAACCATGATCAAGCCAGCATTAACCCTCTCAATGCTGAAGGCAACCAGAGATGCCCTAAAGGGATGTACCTGTGTCTAATCCAGCAGGGAGAGGGTTAAGAAGATAACTATCGTTCTGCAAAATGATAACTTTATTGAATACCTAAATGGGTTAAATATGTTCTGAACTTCCCTTTAGTTTTCAATTGTTTCTTTGCGTAAAACATGATCATGATCAAGTCTTAAACTTTCACAATATCTGTCAGTAATTAACTACATATAAGTACTTGACTTTGTTGATATGTATAATACAAAGCAATTATGGAACTCTATGAAAATGTAAAAATACACACTGGTTTGTTTCTTTTCAAAGCAATTCATGCATTCAAATTGAAACAAAATAAACAGGCAAGGGTTGAAGTGATCTCAATTCCGACACTCCCATGAGAACAGAGGGCAAACGCCACTGATTTGCACCCACAATCTTCAATGTCTGTCTGCAATTAAAACAAAACAAACTGGAAACGCCAAGACTTCATCCAAGACTTCATCCGCACCAAACCCAAGGGAATTAATAGGGGAGAATGTGTTTGCTAGTAATTGATGAAGGTGTTGGTTAGATAATGAACAAGGCTATCCAGAGTCTGAGGCTACCGGTGGAAGAGATGTATGTATACCGCCACACATGCTTATCACCGGTAACCATGACAACAATCAAGATACCCCGAATCCTATAAGCAGACCAGTATCATCAACAACAATATGGAATTACTCAGGTCCGCACATGCTCTCTGAGGAGCCGAAAAAACAATACATTCGCCAATAGATTGTCTTATCCTTGGGCCAGATGTTCTTGAGATCCTGTGAAAACATGGTTTCACCTCCTTTAAGAAAATATTGTTCCCCAGTGTTTTCCCCATCACGAGACTCCAAATGAAAAAAAATGTGTCATCGCACAATTCCATATTTCCTCATTCCAAAGGAAATACAACTCCTGTTGACATATTTTACTGCTCATTAATGCTTTTTCCCCTTGTTTGTGCTGTATCAAACATTGTGATTTATAATGAGTTGCTGACGCAAATAATCAATTTGACGTTAGTTTGTTTCTTGTTCGTTGCTGACAACACAGAATAGAGCAAGAATTTCCTGTGACATGTTGTCAAAGACAGTTGTTTCTTCTACCAAAAAAATACCCACAAAAAAATAATTCATAAACCTTCCGAATGAAACAATGCCAGCTTGTATGGAAACATAGTGAAAGTATGACATCACCTTGTTGTACACCTATACCCAATATGTCAATATGGAAATCACCATGAGGAGCAATCACATCCAATTTCCCACCTTCAAACACTGATATATTAATGTTTAGTCTCTAAGGATCCATGTCCCTTATTCACACTTTACCAACTTATGGCGCTCGGCACTGATCTGATAATTGACCCTGGGATATTCACACTCTTACCCGCCCCCCTCCAGTTCTTCTCAGGCACATTACCACAGATCAGGTAAGTGTTCCTAATACATGGACAGGACAAAGCAATCTTTGTGGCAAAGCAGCAAATTGGGGTTCATTATGAGTTCTAGTTGCATAAGGAAAGGCACGCAATTGACACAAGATCAAAAGGGTAAAGCAGAAAGTGACTAAACTTTGAATTAGGAGGGCACAGATTAAGTTTTGCAGCTGGTATGGGTTGTTGTTCTCATGGAAATTATTGTTCGTAAGATTCATTGTGGAAACATCGAGAGTATTGCCCTTTGTTAACAGCCAATGCAGAATGCATACAAAGTAATTAGAATGTTATGTGATATCTCATTGAGCTGGACTGATATATTTCGGTTGGATCTGATTAAATTTATTATAACCCATACTGCGAATCTATAAACGGCCATTAGAAATGGTAATGATAAAGGTGTTCCACATTAAATTATTATACTTTGAAATTCTGTACAATGTTACAGGAAATTAACTATAAAATATTCATGAATTGCTTCCACTATAGAAAAAAATTGACGGGATCATGGAAAAGATACAAGGTCGTTTATCAGAAAGAGCAACAGACCATTGAATGCAATGCTATGCTTGAACCATTAGATTAACATCATTGTTACTTTACAAAACAGAAATATTCAGTTACGCATAATGATCCCTATCGCCAAGTAAGGATAAATGGAGCAGTTACCAAAAAAACAACAAAGACAAAGCAATAATGGTTTTGATGTCAAATAATTGAAAAAACGAACAGGATCGTGTTCAATTCAATATGTTTCTCAATTCATGTAACCTATTAACATGATGGTACTCTCCTAAATCCTATTGATCTTTCTTAAATTATAAAAAAACATTATTTAACAGGAACATTATACCGTGACCAACTTGGTTATAACGTTAGATTGAAAATACAAATCAAAGAATGTCCACATAATTTAAAGAAACAGAATTTCCTCATGCGGGATAATTCACAACACCAGCGAGTTACGCATCGCTTCAACTGGCCTTTGTTTCACGTTGTGAACTCCACAACTTTATCACCTATAAAATTTACTCAAATGGCTGTGTACTCGGTTATAAAGTGCTTGAAAATTACAGAACAGGATTAATTCTAAATCCAGTAAGAACAGTTTCGGAAATAAAGGGCCCCACATCCTGAAATCGCTACATTGATTGAGTAAACCTCAGCAATAGCTATCCTTACGCGTGATCATAACACACCACTGCACGCAGCTGTTTCGTAAACACAGGGCTCCAACATGAGGAGGCTTTCTTCATAATGATAGAGTGCAAGCAATATCAGTAGCGAAATAGCCGAGGATCTCTCTGTGTTTAAGTCCCTACCACCTTGAACATATCGCTTTTGACTGATGAGTTAATACAACAAAGATATTTTATTACTTAAAAAACCTTCTTGCTTTATAAATCAGTATTGAATCTTTTTCATTGCGGTTTTACGTCAAAATAAATATAGTATGTTGAGATGAAGCTTGATGATATTATTGACTTGCCATTGGTTAAAAACATGTAATTGTAGTTTTATTATCTAAACGTTAGGTGGACATAATTTCACAATGATGTAAAGACCATGTATAAACTGTAAATTATGTTCAGCACTGTACAAGAAGTGTCTTTGATTTGAGTTGTGTAATGTACTGGAGGTGTAGATTATTTTATGTGAAGAATTTAGTCAGCCAACCATGCTTCACATTATAAAAGATATATATTCCTATAAAGAAACTAAATAAATACATGAGTCACATAATGTAATATTAAAACACGACATAAAAAACCTCTATTAGAAAAAATGTATATGGAATTATTTTTAGATCCCGAGTACTAATGTCTCTCCAGGTGTATTGTGGAATGAAATCCCAACTATTTCAACTCTGCAGTATATGCTTAACCACCACAAGCGAGGTCTCTAGACAACCAGCTCACAGAGCTTATAGACAAAGTTGTGCATATATATCTTCCACCTGTGATTTACAATGTAATCAAGTCAGCGTGTCATGCAAGACTAGCTTGCTCTACACACAAACACGGTGCTGTACTAGGAGTGTACTGTATGTCCTTCTGAATCAGCTTTAATATCAGAAGACAGTTGGTACAACCCAAACATTCATCAGAGGAAGGTTGGTAGAAACACCCCCTATTTCCCTGATACAGCATAAACTCTTGATTTTTTTTAATGTATGTATTTTTAATTGGGGTTTACAAGCTCTTTCAAGATTCTTTTACTTACATCACAGCTCTCATTAGATACAGTAAGAACCCAATCTGAGAGAACATAAACATTTGTCAATGACAGTTATACCTTAATCCCTATAACAGCTATAACATAACGTTGGCATAACCAAAGTAGTAAGGCATAAACACTCATCAGACAGAGTATGGACAACACCCACACATTTCCAATGCAGCACAAAAACACTAGATACAGTGGTTTTCCACCCCTCCTGATACAGAATGTGCTCATCAGAAACAGTAGGTACCACCCACCCACTCCCACTTCAGTCCTATTCCACTCAAATGAAATGATAATACAGCATAAACCAAACACACCACCCTCCACCCCCTTGCCATCCCCCACCTCACCCCTACTCCACCCCTAATGCAATGATACAGCATAAACACTTGCTAGATACAATAGGTACAACCAAACACCCACACACCCACCCACCTCTGCCATCCCCCACCTCACCCCTACTTCCACCCCTAATGCAATGATACAGCATAAACACTCACCCGATACAGTTGCAATAACATAACCTCCACCCCATGTTCATGTAAACACTCCACAGCAAGTTGATACCAACGTAAACCACAACACACACTTGTATATGTGACAGTGGTTTCTCTCCCCCTACCCCCCACTCTAACCCCTGCCACAGACACCCTCCTCCATCTGTGATGCAGCACATTCAGTCGTGAGACACATATATCCATGCCAGCACCCAGAACTGACATCATGATTTACCTGTGAGCGAACGCTACTGAACATGTGGTAATCCTGCGAAGGCCCTCTGTCCTACTGTGATGCAAACACATTTACATACCACTGTACTATGCTCTACACAGTGAGTGAGTGAATATGGAGTTTAACGTCGCTGTAGTGCTCTACACAGATATGGATGCTAAAGCCAATATCAAGATATATAACACCATCAAACTAATTTCACATTCGCATTTTCTTTTTTTATCATATCAAATTCAAATTCATTTCCTGTCTCTGTATACTGTCATTTCGTATCCTGCCGTATCCAAGCACCAGGAAATATTTAATACCAGGCCAGGTTTTTTTAAATCATCACACGCAGGTTTAACATCCCTGGGGGGAATTGAAGAAATGAAATAAAACAACAATTACCTTATAGGAGGGCCTGCAAGTATGAAAAGTCCCGTTATGCTAGGAGGTCCAGTAATGCTAGGAGGTCCAGTAATGCTAGGAGGTCCAGTAATGCTAGGAGGTCCCGTAAGCCTGAAATCTCACACAACCAGAGACAAATCCATTATGTTCCTTGTGACGTTCCTTGTGAAGTATGACTCAGTCACGTTTCTCTCAGAGTGTCCCCCCTCACAATGACCACTCCAGTAATCAGCCACTCCAGTAGTCAGCGGACACAGAGAGACTGAGAGAGACGGGGAGAGAGACTGGGAGAGAGACTGGTAGGGAGACCGAGACAGAGAAAAACTATGCCCAGCCCCTGGTAGTGTATAACAGCCTTTGTTAGTGTGCCGACAGCCAGCTCTCTCTCGGCCTGCGCTAACCGTTCACACAGTCGGCTTCACTCCACCACTAAGCTCATTAAATTTCCTCGGCAATACAAACTGTCAATGGATCAATCTTTGATGTGCACAGGATAGATTTCTTTTTCTTCTTGTCTTCAGCTGTTGACAAAGGAGTTTTTTTTCTCTCCTCCTTACACGAGCCGGAGATTGCGGGGCATAAAACTAAGTATAGTACACCAGTCCTGCCGATATACGCACAACGATACGCACAACGGCGACTTCCAAACAAACCACCAGTATCCTTAGTCTGTCAGTTCTGATCCTTCCTAGTCTCCTTCTGCCTGTACCCTACAACAGAAGCTCCACAGAGATATCTGCAGTATTGTAAACTCCCACTTCCTATCCCTGTATTCAATGCTGTGGCTATCTATAAAGCAGGCTAGTTTGTTTTTTTCCACCGCACAAACCCTCCTTCTTCCTCAATTAATGAGTGAAAGTTAAGATGTTTGTTGCGAATTCCTTTTCCAACCCTTCAGAGGTTTCCCTCCTGCAAATTACCATTACAAGCAGCGCAGTGTTTGAAGTCCTCGATTTCCTGTAGCTGAACACGCCAGGCCCGCTGTACTTTGCTGTACTTCACGCCCGAAGAGTTCCAGGCTGTATCCAGATCCAGAGCAGTGGTAGTGATAGAGTAGTAGTAGCCCAGGCTTAGTCTATCGTGTGTACCGTGTACGCATAGCCCAGTCTTACCACTACTACAGCTTCCAACTCTCACCACAACAAGCAAGTTGTCACTCACATGGGGTGGGAAGACACGCCAGCCTACGGCCTTGGCTCTCGAATCCAATCAGTCCGGATTCTCGTAAAAGTTGTCAGCTATGACATGAAGGCTGTCTGTTATCTCAGCTCCAGCCTTGTCAGATCGGCAGATCGGCAAAAGTCATCAGTCACTCGCCCCAAAATCAAAATATCTTGTAGAAGGAACAAGAGAAGAGGGCAGAATTCACGATCAAAACAAATGGCACTGTCCTGGAAAAATCTTGGAATATAGCGTGCGTATACACTCCGGTATCCTTCCACCCCGGGGCTTCAAAGAGAACAGACCCACGACTCGTCTCTCATTCAATCCGAGAGAGAACTGGGAAAAGAAACGGGGCGACACTACGCCTGCCGAGAAGTAGTGTCTGCTTAGCCAAGCTTCTCTTGCCTCTCACGCTGGAGAGAGACCGAGCGAGGGGGGTGGGGGAAGAGGGGGAGCAGAGACGAGACTCCGGGGAGAAGAAATCCTGCTGCCGTTTCAAGTGCCTCTGGTGCCACATGCTAGTCGTGCTCTCTCACTCTCTCAGTCGTGTGCGTGTAGCCATCCATCTTCCTCCATGTCAGAGCTCGGCTCACTGAATCGTAGAGCCTCCCTACATGGCAAATCTCACATACAGACAGTGAGATGAGTTTGCAGACTCTTATGTCCCCCCCCCCTCCCCCCCTCCCCCTGAGCTCTCTAGTATTTAGCATGACTGGAGGAGAGACACTTCTTGCGTTATTAGTTATTAGGCAAACATTTCCCACCTGCAAAAGTTGTCATGTCTGCTGAAATAAACTTTACTGTCAGACATACTTAGACACAACCCATCAACTTCTGAACAGAACTAAATTCTACGTTTTTATACACCGATGGTAATATATCTATTATTAAGCAATAAAGAATATCAAAATTGAAAATATGACAGCTAGATCTCGCCCAAGGCAAATAATAAATATAATTTACTCAGAAACACTGACATTAAGTATGATTGTATACAATTGTATTCGACTACAGATCAAATCAATGAATGGATATCATATCATTCAGTTGTTATGACGTATATTCTTCACAGTCTGCTTATAGATATCGTCTAATGCAATTATAGTGATGGAATTGGTGTAGAAATGATAAATTCTACTTTTTGAAGACAAGTGTGGGTGTGTCTTACTGTATGACACACAATATTCAGAAAATTTATTTATGAATTTGGAGATTCTAATCACTTAACATTCTTACTGGTGGATCGACCACATGGTTGTCTCCGGAATGGAAGAGGTCAATTAGGATACTAGTATTATATTTAAAAATATATGAAACATTAATGAACCCATTTAAAATATGTTTTTATGCCAGTAATGCAGGACGCATAGACTAAAGAAAACACAAATTTAATATTTTTTTAAATCTTGCTGCGTATAGAATATGAAGTAGTACTGAAGTAATAATAAATAAATCAGGAATTACAGTAATGGTAAACCTAAAATAATCTTGAATCAGCTTAAATGTAGTCATAAATTGTGAACACTAATAAAATTTGCGAATATTGTTCACATACATGTAAAATTGCAAGATTAGCAGGAAATAAACACACTGAAACTTTCAATGATTTGATGATTTTCATCATCTTTCCACAACTGACCATAAGCCGACAAAAAAGTTCACATGATACACAGCACACAATCCAAAAGATTGCCATGGTAGCAATGCAATACAAGGGTACAGATTCAATTAACCTTTATATTTCTATCCCAGTTGTTTTTTCTTCCAACTTTCCAAGTGTCGGGTGATGACAGGAAGAACTTAAATCAAGAGCTTTTCTAAACAAAACGCACAATGCAGCAACATAAAGCACAGCTAACAGCGAACATCTGCTGTGTTACCACTATGACATCATGACCGTGGGGAGAAATAAAAAGATCCCATTCCCTCCATCTCTGTATCTGCCAGAAATGGCCTGTGTTTGCATAGGGCGCCCTCCTCACTGTACGTAGGTGAATATTTTGTTCTCTAATCGCAAATCTGTACGCCTCATTTTACAAGAAACGGCAAGAAAAATGCGTCCGAGATCTGTTTGTTCATTTGGAAAGGTGTATTTGTTCAGGAGTGTAAGATGGCAAAACGTTTGCCGAGGGATATCGGAGGATGAAGCTTGTATACAAATGTGATTATTTTGTTAGCTTATGTAATCATCATACGGGAGGGGAAAAGTGTAAGATCAATGTAAAAAGAGTCGTGTTTCTCAAATTATAAAAACAACCAGGATATGGTAGGTGTGGTTAACTGATGTAATATTTATACTCACAGAAATAGGAAATATATTGTGTTTTTCTTAATTGGAGTTTAGAGCCAATTTCAGGATCCTTTCATTTATATCACAGCTTGTCAGTTTATATTAGGGCAGGAGGAAACCCGTAAAAAAAATGTAGTGCTAAATGTTGCAGTTAAAAAGCAAAGCTGGCTGGTACTGACAAACCAAAGAATCAAAATGCTAACACCCGGAGTGTTGCAGTGCAGCTTTTATAATGTCAATAAATGGATAAAATGTCTGGAAGGTAAATCATCTTAGAATTATACATCAGACATCTGGATAATATTGTAGACTATTTAGTGCCCGAGTACGGTAGAATGACAGACTTTTTAGTCTCCTGCCCATTAAATATTCCCTTGCCCAATAAATATTCATAGGATGGAAAGTAAAATGAGTCAACAAACTCAAGTGGAACCGCCGACTAAATAGGGAAGGAACCGCTACACGAATTTGTCCCACTCAACAACCATGAATGATAGATATTTAAACGGAAAATTTGTATACGGTTCACAGATGTTGAACAGAAAAGAAACTTGGGAAATGTCTACTGAAAATAGACTAACCAATAGTCTCCAATCTTTAAAAGAATTGCTGGTATATGGCACACATCAGAGTTATAAAAATATGTAAAACAGAAAGGATATTATTTGGATATCTGGATTTGTTTCACAGTCAATTTCCTATACTATCGAGATGTCCTATACTATCGAGAGATATCCTATGTTATAGAGAGATGTCCTAAACTATCACGAGATGTCCTATACTATCGAGAGAATAATAATCAATGACAGATGTCCTATGCTATTGAGAGATATCCTATGCTATAGAGAGATGTCCTATACTTTATCGAGAGATGTCCTATACTATCAAGAGATGTCCTATGCTATTGAGAGATATCCTATGCTATAGAGAGATGTCCTATGCTATTGAGAGATATCCTATGCTATAGAGAGATGTCCTATACTAATCGAGATGTCCTATACTATCAAGAGATGTCCTATAATATCAAGAGATGTCCTATAATATCGAGAGATGTCCTATACTATCGAGCAGCAAATTGTTGTTTATCCAGCATGGAGAAGATTTTGAGTCTATTCATGACAGATATTTTGAACAGGACCATTTGAACAAGACTAAAGTACTTGATACTTGACACAATGATGCTAAAAATTACACCATGGCAAAAGTAATTCCCGTGATATTCAACAGCGGTTCAAGAAGTGAAATGTTTCCAGACTAGGCTCCGAGATTACGCTCAAGCTCAAATTTGATATACAAAACCTCAAGTTGAGCAATACCGGATAGTTCCTAGTTAAAATATTTTCATAATCTCAGGTACAGATGTAGTAGAAAAGAAAAAAAGTAGGTAATAAAACGTTTTTGAAATCATACTCAAAAATGTTTATTAACCTAGGGTCCGTATGCACAGACGTAGTTTAGTTAAACCGTAATTTAAGGATCATACCGACAGTGGTATAACTCGTCGCTTAAGCCTAGTTTAGCCTAAACTGTGGTTGAACTACGTTTGTGCATACGGACCCAGGAGCCTAACTTTCTGAGTACAATTTCATGCTCAACTCAACATCTTGTTCATAAAATGTCATGTAAATTTGGAGCTTGAGCAAAAGCAAAAAATCGTACTCAAAAGGTTTCGTAATCTCTGGGCCCCGTCTCAAGCTGACTAGTGTTACTGCAGCAGAATCTCCAATTTGTAGGATTCTATCCCCCTCTGAACTAGATTATGTAACAAATATGATTCAATAACTCACTTGTCACTTCGCTAATCCATGCAGCTCCGCATTATACCAGCACTGCAGCAGTTCAATTTCAGATGCAAATGAATTAAATTTAAATGTGAGAATGGAAAGGAATTTCAATTCAGATCCTGCTGCTAGTCACATGCTCGGAATACGAGATGAGAATTTCCTGTTTAAAAAAAAATGGGAGAGATCTGTCTTTGCTACCAATTATGAAACAACAAGTTGCAAAAACTGTCACGACATTAAATGAGTCTGAAGCTCAATATATAAAAATTTTAAGCAGGATTTTTCTTGCTGCCCGGTTAAACTCATGATAGATATGTTAAAGCATGTTGATTTTTTTTGTTCGTATCTTTTTTGTAGATGAGATATGTTTGAAGTAAACTTTTAGATACATTTGAAGTAAACTTTAGTATCATTGCATGGCGATGGTGGCGTTTGATTCAAGGATAAATTTGAGCTTCAACCAATGAATGGTAAGAAGATTAATATTATATAGATGTTTCTCTTAATGAATAAAGAAATTGATAACCACCATGATCCTAGATCAAGAAAAAAAAAATGCTCCCAACTTCCACCATGATATTTAGATGTCCTCATAAATAATCACAATCACAAAGACACCAGACTCTCAAATTAACAGATAACACTGCAAGCACCTGAGCCCATATTCTCAAAACTTCGTAAGTCTTAAGAAATTTGTAGTCTTAAGAAGTTCGTAAGTCCTAAGAAGTTCGTAACTACTAAGAATTTGCCCAACTGGTTTTCTGATGTCAATTTTAAAGATATATTTTCTAACTAAGAAGTTCTTAAGTTACAAAGTTTCAAGAAAATGGGCCCTAGTACATAGTCGATGACATGAATACAACCTTCTTTATTTCACACTCTTCACGCATTAGATTAATGTGATGTTCACCAGTATACTCTAGTCTCTCCGACACTAAAGGGTCTCAATGGTCAAACACACATCAAAGAAAGGAATCTGAACATATCAGATATCTGAATCCCCTTCGACAAGTGTCAAGTTCTAAAACATTACACAAGTAACTTTGCAAATTCCAAAACTGGATGATGACTCAATGAGGGAAGTATACCTCCTCGTGAGCGTTTACTGTTTCCATGGTTCGCGCATTTATCACTCCTCATGTAAAAACTAATTAAACTTGTGGTGAAGATAAGACAGAGTCTGGCTGTCAGATATCTGCTCACAGCTGTAGGTCTGTACATAGATGACATTTCTATATTGTGTATAAAATTGGATCAATTTCTGATAGACACAGCCACATTATTGACATATCTTCTTATGAGATAAAACGCATATATATCAGTCTTGGCAGTGTTAACATCTGGTCTGTCGAAGTTAAACACGGAAAATTTAATGTAAATATGTGGATTGAATGCAATAGAGTTGATTGTTTGTTCAAGAGATAAGTCTATTAGGTGAGTATTATAGATATCAGAGATGGATAAGCCGAGAATAAGACACGTACAGTTATAAAAATGTGGCTTCTTTTTTTTTACTGACTGTTCGTAATTAGACGAATCCAGTTATCACATCTTCTAATACTTTATCCATTTGCGTTAGATGTGAGGTATGGTGAGGTGAGGGAACATTAAATGCAATCATCCTGGTTGTCATAACTTCATCTGGGAAATGCATCACAAATTACATCAGTTACATCTCTTTGATCTATTATCTAGTTGCCACGTGCAAATAAATATGTCAATATATATCATACTGTTAACGGGAAAGTATATAGAAAAGCAAATGCTTATAGCGATATGAGCCATAAATCGATATAACAATTCTGCCGAAGGTAGGTTATTGTTTTCAATAGTCGTTCAACAAAAATAACATTAAAGAGTTTTATCAGTCTTCGATAACAATACGAGAGTTCTAGCACTTGAACCCATTTTCATGCACTGAAAGGAGAATATTAAGTGGATATATATATATGAAATACGGAAAGATACATACCAGTTGAAATATCTCCTATATAGCTGACATCGCTTGTATATTAGACACAACATAATGTATATACACTGTACTGTAAATATGTGTGTATATACCATACATTTGATATCAAAGTCTATCTGTATGATACTATCGGCACCCCACTACTGCCAATCACTACAGATCTAATCAGAGATAAAAGTCATTCACGGATACATTTCCATTGCAACAATAGACATTAATGTCAATAAATAATCAATTTAAGAGATATATTTCAACCCGTAATTACTGTGCCACAAAGAAACATCAAGTTTGAAATAATATACATTTTGATCAATTACACGGGTACAATAATTCACCCACCAAGACTGCGGTACTAAGAATGATTGGTTGATTGTCTTGTAGTAGTGTTTGTATAGGCCTATCCATATAGAGAGAGGATCTCGTCTGAGTGGTCATATATTACAGAATTTATGAGTGGTCATATATTACAGAATTTATTAACCCTCTCCCTGCTGAATTAGGCACAGGCACTGCTTTTGGGGGGATTTCCAATTGCCTACAGCATGGAGACAGTTAAATGAGTTGCCAATATTGATATAATACAGAGCTCTGCTGAGAATACTATCATTTTGGTCGACGAGTTTAATAAATTCAGTATTATACGAACACGAATGTGAGATGCAATTTATCACATAACTGTAAAAGCTATTCTCATATTAGTTTTCAGTCACAAACACTATGTAGGCAAACGTCTTGAGAACTGGGTTCCAAGGAAATGTGTAAATATTAATAAATGTGCATCTATAATTGAATTAAAAAAATTACTTGTGATAAATATAGATATTTTGTATATTATTATTTTTTTAATTATTATTACATGTATTATTAAATATTATTATTATTATTATTATTGTCATCATCATAATTATATGTGCACATGGGCATCATTAATTACCACTTACAGGAAGAAGGCAAAGAATAAGAATTAATTGACACCAATTATTTGTTTGCAGTATACATGTATTACATTTTATGCCAGATTTAATAACGGATATATATTAGTGCTTTCCTGTTCAAGGTATCTAATTACAACAAGTTGTATTTCCTGCCTGATGTTGATGTAGTACTAGAGGAAGTTATTAATATTATATATTAGCATAAGACAACTACATTTTTAATTAATAATAGATAAGAATAACAAAATCTAAAAAGAATCTAACTTGACATACAATTTTCATCAAAGAAATACCAAAACAATTATAAGAAAGTACTTTTTGCTTTTACTTAATTATAACAATAACTATATTATTATAACAGTGGAGGTAACACAGGAATATAATAGCATCCCTCACCCCACTCCACCCTTCCTGTCAGAAGTCTGATGTTTTCTCCCACATCCTATCTCTTGAATTTTAAACCAGGACAGGACGTCATATATTCCTGTTCTAACCCCATATGCCCTCCTCCCCCCCTTTCCCTGAAATATGGCAAAGGTCATAAGTATGACCTACACACAGAGATGGAAGGAAGACAAAGGGGGCTGAAGGTTTTCAAAAATATTCAGAATTCCTGAAAATCTGTCCTCAAAGGTGAATAAACTGTAGATATGAGAGGAAGAATGACAAGGAAAATAAGAATGCCAGGGAAAAGTGTTGATGCCAATTAGGACCACCCATCTTGACCTCTGAACCTGACACCCAACCTGACAAGTTGTCATCTGCAATAGAGAGCTACGGCCAAGACTTACCACCAGGACTCACCACCATAAGTCACCGCCAGGCCAAGAATCACCACCATAAGTCACCACCAGGCCAAGAATCACCACCATAAGTCACCGCCAGGCCAAGACTTACCACCAGGAATCACCATCATAAGTCACCGCCAGGCCCCGAGATTCGGGGAAACATCTTGGAGTAAGATTTCATATTTAACTGAAAGTTTTGTTCACAATTCCACATATAAACTTTGAGTATGAAATCGTACTCATAAAGATGTGGAATCTTGCAGGAGTCACCAGCAGAAGTCACCATCAAGTCACAAACAAGAGTCACCATCAAGAGACCAACAGGAGTCACCATTAGAGTCACCAACAGGAGTCACCAACAAGAGACACCAACAGAAGTCACCATTAAGAGTCACCATCAAGAGTCACCATCAAGAGTCACCAACAAGAGTCACCAACACCAGCATGATGAAGGTCACACAAATGCAAATCTACTAATAAAATCCTTAAACGTGACATTTAAGACTATTACTACTGTTATTAGAGATACGGAAAAACTGATATTAGACAAATATGGGATTTTAATGTGAATATAAATTATCAATTTGTAAAGGTTATATTTTGAGTACTAATCGCATTTCGCTTTAATAGTATTATATATATTGATGCTGTTTTGCTTTGATGACGTGAGCTACTCGCCCAGACAAATAAGCATACATCTTTGACCCTTTCTTCAAGGAAATGACTCATTAAGACACTATATAAATGTAAATTGTAGACGATCAAAATTTATGCAAGACTAGTATTACTGGTGGTAAATGTAATTTGAGTAATAATTTTGCTTTGAAGGTTATTCTGACTTCCTAATTTGCAAGCTTAGAGCAAGTCTATTGTACTTGATACATATGTATTTGAAAAATGGGATAATATTTCTTCTTACAAAACTAAGCTATTTCTGTATACCATCTCAGTAAATCTCTCCATCTACTTGACATGTGTTCAAGTTTTGCTAGCTCTCCAGATATGTCTATCACTTAAAGGAACACCACTTGAAAACACAGGACACCCCTCTGGCAGCTTAATACCCCATGAACTGCACACATGCAGGGCATGTTAACTCCAACCTTCAACTATTTACATTATCCCAGATCCATGTTTATTTACTGCTCTCCAAGACATGATACGGAAACTGAAGATCTTCATCGCTGCCTCCAACTGGACATCCAATCCTTGTTGTTCAATGTATACAAGCTTTTGAACGGATCTAGCACATTTATATAGTCTGGATCCCTGTGTATACGAGTCCTGCACCACATGTTTTTGTACCACCCAGCATGAGTTTGATGTTTGACCAGCCCCCAGCCTCCCACCCTCTCGGTCTTACCCCGCCCTGTTCCTCCTCTCTCTGGTCATCACCTCCTCCAAAACCAGGTCCTCGATGACCTCCAGCAAGGTCAATCAGCTCCATCTTGGTCTCCACACCACTAAATCCTCCAGGATTTCCATGTCCTTTCAAAGGCTTCGTGATTTAATGACTTATCCAATCTCCCGTTCAGGCTGTATACTTTGGATTTGGTCCCTGGTGAAATAATGCCTCATCTGACCCCTAGGACCCTCCAAATTTATGTGTTGGTTTTGCAGGTCTGACTTTGATCCACTGGTGCCAAAATGGTGCCCAGGGTCAGGTTTGTCTCACCAATGAAAGCCTTTGATTCTGATCTCAATGAGATAGAGAATTCCTATACACTTTACCTCAGGGTGCCTCAATATAGTGGGTGTGTACTGAAGGTTTATGGGGATCTATGCATCTTTATCAACATCTGTGGATGGTTTCCAATTTCAAAGAACATTCTATTTAATATTTGTTCTTTATTTCTTTAGAATTAATTAAAAACATGTAGCTGATAAAGTTGATTATTGGTACTAATATTTTGCTTGGAATATGCATGTTTATCAAACATATGTTGCAGCTTTTGTATTTCAAAGAGCATTTTATATTTTATTTGTTTTTTTTAGCTCTTTGGAATTTATTATACAGTAGGTATTAATAATTAGCTCCCCAAATACAACAATAGTACATAAAATATAAAAAGGTTTCATTTATTGTTGATGAGCAATAATTTTGGGTGTGTTTTGTAGATAGGTAATTAGAATATAATAAAAACAATCAATTTCTTTATAATTTAATTATAGAAAAAAAACTTTTGTCAAGCTTCTACAACATGGGTGATATTTTGAACACACTCAATGAGTGAATATGTAGTTTAATCTTTCACCCATTTACGACGAGAACACACTCAAAGTATACTAATAAGTGTCCTATTTTGATCACACCTCAAGTTTTAGACTAACATGGTTATAGTTATATTTTGAACACGATAAAAGCATACCAACATGTGTCATATTTTGATCACACTCCAGGTACACTAGTACAATGACAACTTGACAACATGACCACCAGCAAATGTCAAATCTGGCTTGGACAACACTGTGAGGCAATTATCTCGACAATTGCATGGTTCAAAATACACATTGTGTTCCATGTGTCTCACAATAACACCTCACAGTGTAGAAGTGTAGAAGTATAGAAGCCCACACACAGACTATCTGACAGTGACTTAGTAATGTACAGAGAGAAAAACAGCTAATGGGGCAAGATTCACGAAATGTCACAAACATTTCCCGTCGTTACGATGATAAAATACTTCTAGAAAGTTCCAAATTCAGTGGTGCCAATTTAATTTATACATTTTGTTTCTGGTAGTTTGCGTGTGATATGCTGAATTGATTTTCTCTCTCAAGAAAATTATAACTTTCAATTTGACTTTTGTTCTATCAGAAGTAAGTTGATAATCAGTTTGCTGAATGGGACCTCAGGTCTTGATGATGTGAAATATTTCATTCGCTCAGAACTTTGAAACCTAAGTAGGTCTTGAAATGTACCTTTTGCACATAATTGTTATGTGTCTGGAAGGGACATATTTATCTCTGAGACAAGACATAAGAAGTGACATAAAGATAGTCATGGGGAAACGTTTCACTGTTTCTTTCCTCTGAATCCATAGCTTATACTGGCAGGAGTTAGGAGTTTGGGCTGTTTTCCCAACAGCATTTTATTAATGTTGTGGTGATCTGTAAATGATAGGCGGGGAACCTACAAGTCCCATGAAACTCAACGGGCATGGAGAAACTAAAGTAGAGATGATTAACCGTCAATGTAGACATTACACTTAATTTTTTCTTTTATTATTATTTTTTTTTAAATGGGGGGTTAGAGCCGTTTTCAATATGTATTCACTCAAATCACAACTTGTCAATTTAGTGCAGGAAACCTGCAACATCTGTAGCACTGAATGTTGCAGTAAACCTGTGAGCACCAGCTGGTACTGGTAGATCAAGGATGCCCCCAAATTATCTTCCTGCATATGAAACCATACCGAACAGCACTTTCATTTGTACAGGACTGGAAGAAATATACAACCACATACAGCGTATTTCAATATCGATGACAAAAATAACTGGCAATTACCGGGTAAGTTTTTATTTTCATCCAGTAACATGAAGCTAATCAGCTAGGGAGTATGAGATGAGTGGGAGAATGAACACTGGATTCAAATGACATCCAATAATTGTAGACAGCCAGCTGGTCCAACTGTGAAATTGACAATAGGAAACATTTATCATCTGGAATTAACTTCCAAATGAGGCAATTTTGCCGTATTTTTTAATGTTGCAAATGTATCATGACAATAACTCTTCCTTTTTTTTTTGTGTGCAAATAATAAGGGAAAACCATACTTTATATGAAATTCTTTAAATTGTAATGTGAATTAAATCTATTTCAGATATGATCACGTGATTTGATGAGCTATTGTAATTTTAAACACAAGATATTATATTTTAAAATATTATTCATTTTGTCACATGTAAGTATTTATGTAACATGTTTTGGAATAGTTATGATAACAACAACAAATCTTATAAAATAATATTTTCAATTTATTGCAAACACAGTATGTGCAACAGATGTCATGCACAAACTGTGGATGTAATTTGTTTTAAGTCCTACAAACATTGCATACATTTTCCAAAACACATACACCTTAATGAATTTTCAATAAACAATCATTATTCCTTGACATTAACCTTTACTGGCTCATAAACTTATTTTTTTGCAAACTCCTACATTGAAAATTAAACAAAATTTGATCACCCATTTGACATTTAATGGAACGAAAGTGCAAAATTGCATTAAAAAGCACCACAAAAGAGAAAGTGAACGCATTTAGCAAGCTTTGAACTTTACATTTCCTGAAGGCATTTTCGCCAACTCTAATAAATCTTCATCGGCTGTCATTGACTTCCAAGGGTCTTTTCGTTTTGTTTTTTCCCCCCAATACGTTAGATCGATGGTCGACAATAAGGACTTGCAACATCTGCATATGATAGAAAGTGAGGGCCTCACAGTAATGGAATGCATCATTGGGGAGGTCGAAACAGAGTCACCTCCTGGACCCATTAGGCCAACTCAGATACCGGCTTGCGGAAATCACATTAATTACTTCAACTCCAAATCAATTCTTTATGGTATCTGAAGTTTTCTTGACGCAAAACTTCCTGCATGTAATTGTCCGAGATGCCTTGGGGTGCCATCTTGTCCATCGCTAACAGATGTGGATGGTTTAAAAAAAAAAATTTAGAACCACTTTTCAAGATTCTTTCACGTACATCATGGCTTGTCAGTTTAGGACAGGAGGAAACCCACAACATCAGTAGTGCTGAACGTTGCAGTAAACCTGCGATCACCTGCTGGTACTGACAGACCAAGGATGATAAACTGCATTGCCATGGTACAATGCTTTTATCCAAGACTATCAAGTTTTCTTTCATCTATACATATAGAACAAAACAATTAAATATTCATATATTTATGTCAAAATTAATATTTCACTTTCT
>JAUTBV010011128.1:0-10848 GCA_032361325.1 Lepetodrilus fucensis | reverse complement strand
ACCTGCTGGTACTGACAGACCAAGGATGATAAACTGCATTGCCATGGTACAATGATTTTATCCAAGACTATCAAGTTTTCCTGATTTATTTTCTAGAGTTCTTTCATCTATACATATAGAACAAAACAATTAAATATTCATATATTTATGTCAAAATTAATATTTCACTTTCTAATTTCAAATAAACACTAGCAACACAGAGGGGTTAAAGCCAGAACACTTTATCTCCCAATTAGTGTGAAAATGAGTTGTAGGCATATTGAGCATCACCCATTTGCCAAAAAAAATATTATGTCAATCAGATACATACTTTTGAAGATATTCAATAAAATATAAATGAGTTTCTCTATATTTACGTAAGTTGCTTCCCAAGCTTTCAAATGTGATTTACTCAGTATTTGGTAAAGTGGAGATCAGGTGTTCTGGCTCTAACCCCTCGAATTATTTATTATTATTTTATTATTAGCACTATTACTGACATAAACTTTGCAATGTAGAGTTCTACTCTCGCAATTGTCTTTCTAAAAATATATATAATTTATGGGTGTATTAGAAACTAAACTTTGTCATAGTGCTGTCACCACTGACAAAGAGAAATAATAATGTTCCTCTTGAGAAACAATTACAACAAACTTGACAAGATACAGTAACAATAACTTATCCGAATGATAGCAGTTGTTTGTAATATACCACAACGTACATTTAATTCTCGCATATCTTACAAACTGTCAACTTTCTCCTCGAGATGAATGGAAGATCAATGGATACTAGAAAAGGCTGAAGAAATTAAATGAAGGGCTTTCTGTCATGTTGTCACAATTAATAATGCTTCATGATGAGACAAGCACCCAATACTAGCAATCGAGACAAGAATGTATCCTAATATTCTGCTAGGATCAAAGAGAGTGACTCCAAATATCTAAATATTAGATATCGTCAAGTGAGACCAATTGAGATCAAATGAGATCACACCTGTGAAAGTGTTTCTACTTGGTCGTAACTCAGTACAGTGTTGTCAGACAGTTGACCAGAAGACTGAGTTCATTTTTGTTTTCATATGTAAAAGTGGGTGCAATAACATTTGGATTATTTTCAAATACAGGGAAATAATCCTGGTTTGATTGCATTCATGTCTGCTGTAGGTCGATGTGTTTCAAACTCACTTGTTAAAGAAATAGAAAATGAATAAATTAGTTTGTTTTCACATGATAAAATGTCACCATTTTATTGTTGTGAATGTGTAAGTTTCAAAATTATATACCATATCTCAACAATTTCTCTATACATAAGTGGTAGATACATTTCTATGATATAGAACTCTGCACTTGGTTTTCATCAATTTATCTATTAATCTCTTTCACAGCAGAATCGACAATGATTACAATTAATCCAGAATGGATAACATCTAGGGTATGTAAGTTGAAAACCCATCAAGTAATTCAACTTGTATACCAGTCACGCATACAACTAACCAACATATCAATATTTGCTAACTCAATTCCGACTGAACTTCCATAACTTTTGTCAGTGAGGATATACTAGCTCTGCTATGTAAACTGCCACAAATCAAAACCAACAATATATCTTTCTGGAATTATCCTGGTAAACATACCTGGAACGGAATAACAATACACTGGACATGTACGGCTATGTTAGTGCCAGTCATCCCAGATCCCCCAGCAAGGAAAGTAATGCGTGAGATGTGTGACGGCCATACTGACCACACTGAGGGGGGTAATCAATTGACCACACGCATCCCTCCCCCACCCTCCCCTCTCCACACCACCGCTGTCAATATTGACACAGATCATCTCATAATCCCACAGTCACATTCACTAACATGGGAACTAGCATTAGATTGACACCGCTGTTGATTTGAAATTGACTCGAAACAACCGCCAGTGTCTAAACATCGGAAATATTTCCATAGCAAGCGTGCCATGTTGGAAGCAGACTGTGTGTGTTTTGTGTGATAAGGATAATTTATGAAGTGTCAGAGAAGTACAGTTCTGAGGAATACGAGATTAAGCGAAATTCCAGGCATAGGGTCCAGTGTAGCAATGTAACTATTCACCAATGCGGAATATGACAGTGGAGAGATATTAATATGACAGTAACTCGTCCATCCAGCACGCACACTTGAAATGTTTTACAAACCTTGAAACTGACAGATTTATGAGAAAATGCGACAGCTATTGAAATTACTGTGTAGTTGTACTACAGTAATATACAAATAATATAGAAAAATATATGTAAAATATAATGTCTTGTATAAATTTAGTATCATCCTACAATATTGTGACACGCGGATAAATGATAGATTATACTGTTGTTGTATCTCTTCATATAACAACACGCCAATAGAGGATAGGTTAGCGCTGTTGTCATATCTCTTCAGACTACAAATCCAAAAGTACGAAGGTTAAGATACTACAAGAAACACTTCAACCAGATTCCCTGAAGGTTTGCAAAAGCATTTTATACACAATGGACTGAAACCAAAACAAAATCAGTTCCAGTGCAGACAAATCTGGTCTGTTACCAAATTCTATTTCCAAGAACAATGGGTAATTTAGCGCTACTCCGGAAACTGGTCATCAATCAATTCCGTCACCAGATATAAATTCTTTACTTTGGACCAGAATCTGCCCACTTACCATCGGCTGGATAAATGGCGCCATGAAGAAGAAGAAAAAGAAAACAATGACACAAAGTTAAAATAATTGGGTTTCCAATTTGCGTCTTGCATTATTGATTAAATAATGTAAAGTTCAGATGTCGTCAACGATCTCTTGGGGAAAACATGAAATTAGAGTCCATGATGGACATAAGTATGGTTATACAGACTTCAGTCTGAGGGTCGGTACTCCAGGGAGAAACTTGTGTCAGGTTATAACCAAGGCTGCCTTTAAGACTATGACATCTGACATTTTAGCAGCATCACGTATCATGGTAGCTATTATTTAATTTTGGCAATAATTGACAAAAGAAATCCATACTAAGTATAGAGGCCACATCTGTACAAATTCTTGCTCAACATCAGAGCGATCTATTCAAAACTCGAAAGTTGCACAACCCTGCACTACTACCGGTATATGACAAGGTTACTAGGCTTCTTAAATTGAAATTCCAAAATATAAACCTAAAAATCAGAAGGAAGACATTTTATTACTGTGAAGTTTTAAGCAAATTTAAAAAATAAAACTATTTACATCTCGAATTAGACTTTTGAGAAAATAATCTCCAATATGTGCATTTCACGAAAGTATCATACATGTAGTCCAAGCGTAAATAGAGCTTTACGTCATTTCCTGTGATAGCAAAAGCATCTCACATGACTCAAATTACATTCCATCAAACAATATTGATATTAATAATTACAATAATGTGTACATTTATAGTATGGCATCAATTTCCTGCTCTAAAGCCTGCTCAATGTGCTACATTATCACCCAAGTCAATGGATCATTGTACATCCTTCTCAACTCCCTGAGGAGTCTACAGTATGATCTTTTCATGAAACACAGACCAGGTTAAGAAATGCTGAATTTTCTGTCATATCGAAAACAGAATGTCAATGTGAATTCGACAAATTTCATTCTACAACTGTTACTTGTCCTAAAAGACAACTGACCTTCAGCATTATCTGCTTTAACCCTCTCCATGATGATGGCGACCGGAGAAGCCCTAAGCTGTGCCTAATCCAGTAGGGAGAGGGTTAAGTAACACATGTTGAGATGAAGGGGGACCGACAGGGACATAATGCCTTGACCACGACCAGACAGACACAAAGTCCCACTGATCAAGGTCCTGGCATCTGCGCGGCTTCTATAACCAGATGTAAGTCTAATGCTCCGATCGATGTGTGCTGCAACATAGATCCCGACCAGCCATCATCCCACACTCATGTGATCACACCAAATCCACTCTTTATCGCACATAGACAGATCAGATTTTGGTCAATAAATTGAAAATCTTACAAATGCGGTTATCGCAGGAACAAAGTAAAAGTTCTGAGGTTAAAGTACAGGGATGGAAAGTATGTGTGCGTGTCTTTGATGTCAGGAACGAATGGTCATATGATTGATCATGTTCATATCATTACATAAAGTATTTGTTATCATTTTTCTGATCAAATAATTGTATAAAAATACCTTTTTATATAAATAATGACAATCTTTTGAAATTTAATTAAAATGAGTGAGTGAATTATTGCTTTATAAAATTATGTTTTTATTGCTATATAAAATTATGTTTTTAATGTATAAATTTCTTTATAAATAATATAAAATTGATGATATTCAATCATTATTGAAAAGTATGGTAAACTTATTAAATTAATAGGGATATATTTGAAAAGAAATTTCATGCAAATATTTCATATTCAAACAGAAGGTCTAATGTAACAAATATTGAATTACCTGAATCTGATTTGAATATTCCAGATAGGATTATCAATGACAGAAATATAAGGCACTCTTGTATGCAAACTCATACAAATTCAGCAGCGACTAAAATATCCGAGCTGGAATGGAACAAGCATAGACTAAGTAGATTACCCGGTATACTGCAAACAGATCACTCCTATGACAATTTCTATCTACAAAGTCTATCTGCCATATAAAAACTCTATGAGACTTTGATCTTTTTTCATTCTGGCAACAGCCAAGCAAAAAGGTGACTCTCTCTATAGTGAATCCCAATAACAAACATGTCAGAGTGTTCCGTGTGTGGGAAAATATATGTTTGAACCGTTTAGATGAATGATTTTAATCGCATGACCTACATATACGTGTAAAACCGCCTTCCCGGCACTTCGCTCCTCGGTACAAAGTGTCTATTGTGAATGTTTGTCAATAGCCGATTCAGTGATCAGTAGTGGGAGCAAACTGATATTGGTTATTAGAAATCTTTCAACTCTGGCGAGAAAGAAAACTTACAAACTAATAAACTGCCTACATTTGAGCGCTCCGTGGGAAGTAGGTAGACTTGACATAACTCTGTGATATCATACCGTGAGAATCAGAGATCACATTGTCTGTCTTAATTATAGGAGTCGGTACTTCTTGGTTATTACGAAAAGCAATATCAATATCAAGCTTAATCATCCCTTTGGATAATTATCTTTATTCAAAATTCAATGCAATTATTATGAAGTATTTATATTTAACAGAGTTACAAGAGAAATATATTACATTTACGGACTGTAATTCAATCTTTCCAGACGTTGTTATGTTCCAGGGAGCAATCATTACGAGGTATACTCAACGTATTTCTTTTTCTCCTTACGACTTCTCACGAGTACCCAGTAATCCAGGGACCACCAGCAGTTAGTGAGTAAACTCCATAGCAATTTGAACGAACAATTAAACTGTTGTCAGCCCCAATTAATGTTTCATACAAACACCAATTTTTATTCGCAGCAAAAGCCATAATTCTGAAGCCTTTCCATATTGTTCTATTTACCGTGGTATAAAGTATGTTTATGCTCCGATCTCCACGGACAAAGATACCTGCATTAATAATAATAGGGTCACTGAGGACAAAATTGTGATCAGGCTAACATAAACTCTCATTGTGCGTATTACAATAAAACACATGTGTTGAGAAGTGTGATTCATGCAAATACATAAAACCTCCAGTTGCATATGCATAAAAGTGATACGAGTTAATAAGTGTTGATGAATGCCACAATTGAAGTTAACATACATGATCAATGTTAAAAGCACCACTTATGTGCTGTTATGTTGTACATATAACTAAATATTTCAACCATGTTTCACTTTTACTAGCTGTTCATAATTTATGTATCATGAGGGTTTGTTTTTCTAACATTACAATATTCAACTATGAATACTCAATAACATAAAACAAATGTAAAACTACATCAATAAAATAATTCTTAAACTATTAAGAATTATGTGTTTGCAGTAAAAGTCACCATGCAGATTGTTTTTATTTATTAAGCAATATAATCCTAGAAAATTCCCATCTTGAGACAATTAAGATATAAAAAATGACATAGCAAGAAAGTATGATGACACAGGCAATTTATGGACATATAAGATTTAGATCTAATATCATCATTAAATACGATCTATTCCCTTATCATTAGATGATATCGTACAACAATATAGTCCCAAATCAGTCCCAGCGACGCCCAGGGTATCGTTTCTCGAAGTTCTCATATCCACTATGAGACCATAATGCTCTCGTAAGTGCACGGTTCCCATGTATAAGAGATCGCTATGATAGTCCTTATGGTCTCGTAGTACATATGGGAGCTTCAAGAAATGATACCCAGTGGGATTAAACATGAACATATGCTCAATAATATAAATTAAGGACTGTGGGAATTTTTCCCTCATACGTGACGACATTTTGGAGAAGCTTTCCATCAAATTTGGGAACCAGGTATGAAATTTGTTGAAGAGTACCTGAAAGCCTACAGATATTTGGAAAATCTTTGTTGCTAAAATAATATAAAGCCATATACATGTATATATAATTATGTCAAAAATATCTAATGTGCCTTAACTAATTTGTTTGAGTATATTAATCCTCTCCCTGTCGGATTAGACATAAGCACTACTACTCTTTAGGGTATCTCCAGTTGCCTCCAGCATGGAGATGGTTAATCTGCCAGAATATCTAGCCATACTTCCTTTGATATTACATAAATAAAAAGCAGTAAACTTTGAACACCACACAGAGCACTGTTTAACAGTGGATGGCACACTCTACAAATGCACATATTATTATTAGTAGTAGTAGTATTATAATGCAATTCTGTTGAATACTTTAATGAGGATTTACATGGTTTTCCCAAAAGTTGCAGTGATCTCACAACCATCTACTTATAATGGGAGGACGACCCATAAATAGTCTATGTGTGACAGTAAGACTTATAAGCCAGGACTGATACTGAAAGTGATAACTGTGTATATGTGCATCTGAGCAGTGTTATGCTGGATTTTTGCGCTATACAAATATTAATTTTATTATTATTATTATATAGATACTGCACATGCAGCCCTCTCTGCATAAGTTACTGTTGTTTTCTGTCAAAAAAATAATATCCAGGCCACAGTTGCATAGAACGATCATTGCACTACGGGAGCTATATCTCCATGTAAACAAATAGGAGTTACGACTATTGTAACGCTATGATACTTCTGTCAAACAGGACACAGACCCACCCAAATTTGATATTAACCCCAAAACTTGGTCTATATTGAATGTCAAGCAAAGTGTACATAATGAAGTTTACGTCTAAATCTAATAGAATACTGTATGCATTGTCCTCTTTGACATTTTTTTTAACCAGAATGCTATCATACGTTTATTTTCAGTCTATAAAATTAAATGTAATCTACTTGATACCAATTTCACTCAAAACAACTCAGAAACAAAGTCACATCTACGAAGAATCTTCACTCCCAGGCTTTGAAGTTCATGACTATCTCCAATCTTCTGCAAAACCGAACCCAGCCATCATCAAAAACAAGAGGAAGGCTCAAATTTCGTCTTGACTTTTTACCAGCAAAGTGCCATCAAAGTAGCATTTCTGCAACTATCTTTACTCTTTGATGATAAAGCCGAATCCCCCGGAGAACATCCACATGTTGGGTAATATCAAGGGGGAAGTTCTGGAATCCGTTTTCACTCAATCATACTTCATGAAAGACATCACTTTAATACAAGGAAAACATGAGTTGAGAGATTGGGTCCATCAGCAAGGATAAACTGTCAGAAAATAGCCCACATCTCCACTTTCTCAAGTACAGTGTAAACAATTCTAAACACGGACTGAAGTCACAGACTCAACCTTCATGGCATTTCCTGAAAAGGTCATGTCTCAATTTTGAGAATCTAGAGAACATGCTAAAAAACCAAGATAATCTTTTTATGATGGGCAAGGGGTTAGAATGTGTCATAGACCACACTATGTTATTGAATTGTAGTTGGAAAACACAAAATACAGAGAATTCCTTTTTTATACAGACGTCAGCATAGGATTATCTGATAACGATATATCATTCTGATGCTTTCTGTCAATTTAGAATAGCATCAATTTCTTGTTGAACCAGCATAACAAATTATCTCTGACACTTTTCAAACAAAAACTGATCAGCAAGTATTTATTTGCATGTGAAGTACGAAGAGGAATTAAGAATGAAGAAGGTGAGAGAGAGAGAGATAAAGAAAGCAAGGAAGGGACAGAAAGAGAAAGGGAAGAGAAGAAAATGGAAGGAAAGAAAAGCGAGGAGGAAAAGGAAAAATAGAGAGAGAGAGAGAGATTTAAAGTGAAAAGGGAGTGAAAAGGGAGGGAAAAGAAATTAAAAAAACACCAATTAAAAAACAGCAAACCTTGTACAATCTGCATACTATTTCTCTTCCGCCTTTTCAGCTCCTCAATATACAGTACTTTACAAGGGGATTGTAAACCTATCTCTGGTGGTACGTCTTGCCATCATGTCCCCAGAGCCAGTACAGAAGCAGAGAAGCCCTGGCACCAGACAGCCAGATGTCGTAACGTGTAATGGAAGGTGAATGTATTAGCAATTAACCACTCTCCATAGATTCCACTATCGGCTGACAGCTGTATATGCACATGACTGGGCAAGAAACGCATCCCTGTTTACTCTACAACTGGGATATCTCTCTCAGAACGGTATCATCATAACCAGGTAATACAGAAGAAGTGTGAAGCGCTTTCTCATGAGAACATTTTAAAGCGATTTAGATTTTTTGAGGTTTGTTCTGGAAACGCTTCTTTTGGAGTTTTGTTCTGGAAATATTTCTTTTGGAGGTTTGTTCTGGAAATGCTTCTTTCAGATAGGGAATTTTTCCTCCATTATGACTTTTCTTATAAGTTTTCATTGAAATTGGGACGATTTGGGGCTTGAAGTGGGGAATTGGGTCAAGCAACCAACATGAAGGTTGGTGAATTATCATCAACATATGGATAGAAACAATAACTAGGGAACTGAAGAAGGAAACAGGCTTCTCATAGACCAAAGGAAAAACTAATTAATCGTAAAACACATGTTAAATGTTCACAACTTCATTGCAGAAGGCAAACAGAAATTTCCAATAGAGTCGTGATCATGTTTAAACCAGCATGGAAAAGGCTAAATTGTTTTGGAAAAATCTTTTTTTTTAGGGAAATTTACAAGTAGTAAAAAACATCAGCCAAAAATAGAGTACTTAAAACATTCAGATTTGGTGGTAAAAACCCATGGTAAATTGCTCTGTCGTACATATTGATCAATCTGAACTACTGTGTCAATGTTGACCAAATGATAGTCTTAATTAGATGAGAAGAGACACGGATGGAATTCTTCAATCACAATGACATTTCCAGGTCAGAGCTGTACTGAACAGAAGATGCTTTCCTGCTCTCAATCAAATAGCTTTATGTACCTTCCACGGACCCATTCATAATAACACGGAATGATTGATTATTTTTGTTTAATATCCGCATGACTTCATGTGGATAGTTTTGAGCCACTGCAGATAGAATATTGTGCATAGAATATTGCAGACATCTTATTTAGGATTGGGCGCTAGGTAGGACTGTCTGGTACAGGACAAAAAGGCATTGGGAATTCATGAAAATAAACTTGAAGCTTTACCAATAATATAGCATAGAAAATATCTTGAATACATCTTTAAAATGTAGGTTTTACTTAATTCTGTTCAGGACTCACTACTTCATGTGGTACCCCTGGCACACATCTAGAGGGAAACCTGTGCAAACATCTAACCAATGAAATCATTATCAGCTTTAACATTTGTTCTGATAGTGACAACTGGACATGCCCTTAGTGAAGTGATTTTCATTTGTGTAGGTTAAGCAATGAAAGGTTCCTGTGAACACATTCCTCATCAAGATCAAGATCGACTTGCCACAGTTACTGGCCTGACGATCTCTAAAATATCCCCAAAAAAATAGGATAGCACAATTATTGATCAATTTCAGAAATGTCAATAAAAGTCCATTTCGAGCAGAACAGATAGTTTGCATTTACACTTATCATTTCCTTGAGGCCGATGAGTTTCCCGATGACTGGAAGCTATATGCGTCTATTTCATTAGTGACTGATTGATATGTACGCTCGTAAATCTCGCCCTATTTCTATCGGTCAGTGTGACAGGGTCCAGCTTATGGGTTTGCGCCGACAATAAAACAAGAGTACATCAATCAATATGAGGATATTTATAAATCGATCAAATCGGCAAGTTCTGGTTCGTGAATATGTTATTGTCTTTCAATACCGAATATTTGATCCAACTGAAACCAGCTTTCTGAAAGCAAGGAAACCAATCACAGACCGGATTCATAGACCCACGTCTAGAACCCAAAATAGAACATACCAAAAACAAACTATGAATAAATTTGCAGATATGACTGTCTGACAGGCTATCTGCAAGTACGATTTGTACGATATAAAAAATATATATTTAGCAACGGAATTGTAAAACTACACCATCGCATTGTATGCATATACACCCTTGGGTGTCAAACTACCACATAAGCAATCATAAGAAAGATAGGTAAATAAGTAATCCCCCTATAAGACCCCCGTTTACCGGACCCAATAGGCTCCCATTGACCGGACCCAATAGAGCCCTTCACAATTGACAAATAGTAGGATTCATCCTGCATACAATACTGTACTGGGGGTGTTTACTCAAGTACGTATACAAGTCTCACTGTACAAAGCACTTGGCAGTTGTAATCATGGGAATTAGTCCTGTAATGTCTCCGCCACAGCCCTGACCTGCTATCTGTAACTGGGGATCTGTCACAGCCCTCCTGCTATCTGTAACTGTGGATCCGCC
>JAUTBV010011127.1:0-90426 GCA_032361325.1 Lepetodrilus fucensis | reverse complement strand
ATTAATTTCTTATGCCTCGTCTCCCTCGTTTTGTATTAGTTGGTCATCCTCAGCATGTGATTATTCGGGGGAATAATTCGAGAGGCAACCAATAAGTCATGGGTGTTGGGAAGTGATTATTTCAAGGAAAAGATCGAAGATAAGATGAATAGACCTATGAATCCGCGAGCAAGAGGGGGTGATAGGAAGTCAAAAAGGTATAAGGACAAGATCAATCGAGTCTTGTATCTTAACCAGAGTGTACATGTGATTGGGGGGGGGTAATTATACTTTACCAGGCTTCTTGTATAATGACCTATACGATATCAAAAATCCAAGTACGGGTTGGAGCTGGTGATGGTTAGAACAAAAATTAGGTATATCATATCTTTTTTGATGGTGTTGTTTCTATTGATTTTCTCATTGTTATTTTATGATGCTAAAAATTTTCTTTATCAGAATTATGAGATTGAGAAGAAGGATAATTTTACTGAGAATATTTATACAACCTATTGGACTTTTTTTGAGGATAATAACGCTACACGTATAATAAATAGTGAAACTTTATTGTCTAGGCTTGTTGCATATAAAATATACAGAAATAAAACTAAGGGGTTGGGGGCAAGAATTTTTTACGAGCTTTTTGTATGGATTTACCTTAGCAAGAAAGAGAAAATAAATATTATGTTAAATACTGATGTTTATAAGGGGGGAGTTAAAGGAGTAAGGAATGCAAGTACGAAATATTTTGGAAAAGATGTATCAATGCTATCAAGTGAACAATTATATGAGATGTTTACAAATATAAGGTGAGCAAAAACTGGGGGTAAAGGGGTCGCAGCATAAATCCAGGACCCCTTTGATCGAGAGTTTAAATGAATAAAGTAATAATGATTACCCTTGCAGTATGCATAGTCTTATTTGGTTGTACTAGAGTCTCAAGTGATGTGCAAGTTGAAGATAACGATATATTACATGGGACGATGGGGCTTTTACTGGTAACCTCCTATGATAGAAGGAGGGCAAAGCAATTATTACGTCGCGATGGTGGTGATATGCTTATAGTTGATGGAAAAACGGGGAGGCTGTATGTCACCTCTTTTTTAAGTACCAAGCCAGAAGTGCTTAATGATTTATTCAGCAGAATCAAGGCAACTGGTTTTTACCAAAATAAAAAAGCAAAGCCTATATTTACGATTAAAGCAAAGGTAAAAATATCTAAACCAGTTGACTGGGAGACTGAAAGTAGTGGATGGGGTACTGTTGATACGCCGTTTAAGGCAGAGAGAGGGGTTGTAATAAAAGAAATTCTGGACTTAAAACTGGTGACGACGACTAAGCCAAGAGATTGTTATGAGAAAGGGCATCCATGTAGTGTTCCAGAGTATAGAAAGTTTGAGAATTATTGCCGACCCTATTTAGGGGATTCAAATAAAAAATTACCAGACTATATATTAAATGCTCCTCCTTGCTATAACTACTTTGAAAAACTTAAGGAAGTAGACCAAAGGATGAAAGAGAATCAAAAAAGGTAATACCGCTACCAGTGAGTAGCTTGATGATACGTTGCCCCGCTATTGCTGCTAGTGTCCAAATCTCAAGTTATCCTAAAATCTTCTGTTTCTGCGGTAAATTTCATATCTTTACAGTTAATTACATGTGGAAGTTGCAAAGTATACGTCAGGTGTAGCTGGAGAATAGGAATCTCTTATTTCCTGCTATTTTCTATAGAGCGAGCAGAAACACACGTAGGAATCAAACTCATAGGGTGCAATTTAGTTCATATTTCCGTTAGAATGGCTGGTTTTTTATCCCTAATGGCTATTAATACCATTGGCTGTGGGATATTTCGGTTTGCTGGGAATGTATGGATTCAAATGGATCATCCTTTCCCATTGGAGAAAATCACTATGACGTTGAAAGTGGGAATACCGTGTGAGACAGCAGATGGGGAGCGCCGTGTTGCAATAGAACCTGTTGTGCTTGCCAAATTACAAAAGCTGGGTCTGGATGTTTCGATTCAGAAAGGTGCTGGGGCAAAGGCTTTTTTTAGCGATGAGCAATATAAAGATGCCACGATTGTGGATAGTGCTGAGACGCTAACGAAAGAATCAGATATTGTATTACGCATACAAATGCCAACAGTGGCGGAAGTAGATGCCATGAAAGATGGCAGCATTCTGATTGGTACTCTACTGGCGCATAAATTTCCTGATGTGGTTGAGAAATTAAAAGAGAAGAAAATTACTAGCTTTGCGATGGAGCTTGTACCTCGTATCTCTCGTGCTCAGTCTATGGATGTGTTGTCATCACAAGCGGCGGTTTCTGGCTATAAGGCGGCGATTATGGGTGCTGATATGTCATCAGGCTTCTTCCCTATGTTGACCACCGCAGCGGGTACGATTCGCCCTTCTAAAGTGATTATTATTGGTGTCGGTGTTGCAGGGCTTCAGGCGATTGCAACGGCGAAGCGCCTAGGTGCAATTGTTGAGGCGTATGATGTGCGCCCTGAAACGAAAGAGCAGATTGAGTCTCTGGGTGCTAAAGCGATTGAGCTTAGTATTTCAGCAGCAGGCGAGGGTGGTTATGCGCGTGAGCTGTCTGATGATGAGAAAAAGCAGCAGCAACAAGAGCTGGCTGATTATATTGCTCAGGCAAATGTGTTGATTTCTACGGCGGCTGTACCTGGTCGTCCTGCTCCTAAGATTATTCCTGAATCTACGGTTGAGGGAATGAAGAACGGTGCAGTGATTATTGATCTGGCGGCTGAGAGTGGCGGTAACTGTACGCTCACTAAGCCAGGTGAAACGATTGAACATAATGGCGTGATTATTCACGGGCCATTGAATGTGCCTAGCCAAGTGCCTGTACATGCCAGTGAAATGTACGCTAAGAATCTCTTGAATTTTATAACGCCAATGTTTACTGAAGATGGCTTTAAACTGGATTTTGAAGATGAGGTTATTACGGGCGCGCTACTGACTCATGAGGGTGAGATTCGCCATGAGCCAACCCGCGAACAATTAGAGGGAGAGAAATAATGGATGGAATGATTGCGATTTATATATTTATGTTAGCCGCCTTTACGGGGTATGAGGTCATCTCCAAAGTTCCTGTTATTTTGCATACGCCTTTAATGTCGGGTTCTAACTTTGTGCATGGGATTGTATTGGTGGGGGCGATGGTGGCTCTTGGTCATGCAGAAGCACGTAGTGAAATGATTGTGGGTTTCTTTGCCGTGGTATTGGCAGCAGGTAACGCGGCAGGTGGTTATGTGGTCACCGAGCGTATGCTGGAAATGTTTAATACGTCTAAGAAGGGGAGTAAGTAATGAACTTCCTGGTTGAAGCATCCTATTTTGCAGCAGCAGTGCTGTTTATTTATGGATTGAAAAAAATGAGCTCGCCCGTTCATGCCCGTAAAGGCATTGTGTGGGCTGGGGTTGGCATGGTGGTTGCGACGGTTGCGACCTTCTTCCACCCGCTTGTGCATGGCACGTTTAATATCATATTGATTATCTGGGGTATTGCTCTGGGTGGTTATGCGGCATGGACAACGGGTAAGAAAGTTGCCATGACAGATATGCCGCAAATGGTGGCGCTCTATAACGGTATGGGTGGTGGCTCGGCGGCGGCGATTGCTGGCGTGGTGTTGATTGCTCAGAAAGATATGAGTTTGTCGGTGCAGCTGTTAGCAGTGATTGGTGCGCTGATTGGCACGGTCGCGTTTTCTGGCTCATTGATTGCTTATGCAAAGCTGCAAGGCTTAATGCGCTCGACCATACGCTTTCCTAAACAGCAAATGGCAAATGCAGGTGTGTTTGGCTTAATGGTATTGCTTGGGCTGGTGATCGCGTTTAGTGGCACAGACTACGGTATGTTTATTCTGTTTGTCTTCTTCCTATTGGCGCTGGTGTTTGGCGTGATGATGACCATCCCCATTGGTGGCGCAGATATGCCTGTGGTTATATCTCTTTTCAATGCGTTGACGGGTTTGGCGGTTGGCTTCGAAGGTTTTGTATTAGAAAATCCAGCGATGATGATTGCCGGTATTGTGGTGGGATCAGCGGGTACATTGCTGACTCAGCTAATGGCAAAGGCGATGAATCGTCCCATTAGTAATGTGTTGTTTAGCAACTTTGGCGAAGTAACAGGCGAAGCGCAGGAAGTTACGGGTTCGATGAAAGAAATCGAGGCTTCTGATGCAGCGGTGATGATGGCGTTTGCAGAGAAAGTAACGATTATACCTGGTTATGGTATGGCAGTTGCACAGGCTCAACATAAGGTATGGGAGCTGGTTAAGGTATTGCGGGATCGCGGTGTAAATGTGAAATTTGCAATTCATCCTGTAGCGGGGCGTATGCCTGGTCATATGAATGTATTGCTGGCAGAGGCGGGTGTGCCTTATGACATTATCTATGATCTTGATGAAATCAATGAGGAGTTTGCAACGACAGATGTTGTGCTAGTTATTGGCGCAAATGACGTGGTGAATCCTGCGGCTCGTACTGATCCTAACAGCCCGATTTATGGTATGCCGATTCTCAATGCAGATATGGCGAAGAACGTGATCGTGATTAAACGTGGTAAGGGTAAAGGCTTCTCAGGTATTGAGAACCATCTCTTCTTCGGTGATAACACACGTATGCTTTATGGCGATGCGACTGATGCGGCAAGTGATCTTGTTGTGGGTGTGAAAGAGATGTAATTCGCAGCCGACATTAATGCTGAATAGAAAGGCCACGGATAGTGGCCTTTTGTTTGCCTGCTATTTTTGTAAGTTGAGAATGTAGCTAATTTTCATTGGTGAATAACTCGTAGAGTAAGCAGCAATTATGATGAAGATTTGATCTTTTTATGGTGATATACAATATGTAGTTTGAATCTAATCTGGTAGCTACCATATATTGAATTTTGGTACTCTGGAAAGGCAAAAATACAAGCTGTAAAGTGGGTTATACACAATGATTATCAATTGGGTTGGATTGTCAACATAAAAACAACAAAAATAGTTATCTCTACTAAGATGCTAATTTATAAGATTATATTTTGTATCTTTTATAGATAAGATGAAAATAGTGGTTGATATAATCGTTTAAAGGTTATAGGTAAAAAAGGTTATCCACAAAGTTATCCACAGGCATTGTGAATAACAGTCATTTTTATATTAATAGCATGTATTTAGGCAATATTGCTGATAGTTTTTATAGATTAGATTAATTATTGACCTTGTGTAGTTAAATATGTTTAGAACTATGAAAGTGCTTTATTGGTTGGTTTTGAATGGGCATACTGTTACTTCATTTAAGGAAACTCTGAACAATTCTGGAAATTGAAAAATTTCACCCGACTTAATTAATAAATGCGAACAGGTGTAATTATGAGTCTTTCCCCAGAGCAAGTATTTAATGATCTTGTTGCTAGTGTCAGTAGCTTGCAAATGGCAAGTATTACGAGTGATGGGCTTGCCAATATCAGCTATGCTCCTTTTGCTATGGATGATGAAGGGGATTTTTATATCTTTATCAGCCAGCTTGCGAGTCATACGCATGATTTGATAAATAATCCGCAGATCGGTGCGCTACTTATAAAAGATGAGCAAGATACAAGGCAAATCTTTGCCCGTACGCGTGTAAGTTATTCTTGTCTGGTAGAGCAGGTTTCACCATCAGATTCATCTTATGATGAAAAGCTAGGATTGCTTGAATCTCGCTTTGGCAATGTGCTTACTGTCTTGCGAGACTTGCCTGATTTTATCTTGTTTCGTTTAGTGCCTCAGAAAGGGCGCTTTGTTAAGGGCTTTGGGCAAGCGTTTGAACTGGGTGGTGAGGGGTTAAAAGAGCTTATTCACGTGGGGCCTGATGATATAGCTCGCTAGTATCCCGAGCTGCTAGCGAATCGAATATCTACTTAGATGATAACTGGTGTGTAATTTATTCAAATGTTCAGTATCTATAAAGCTCTGAGCGTGTATCGTTGTTAATAGTTTGATGCTATCTCCTCCCCTAAAGGACGTGGCTTGCTTATTAAGCTAATACCCCGTGAATATAAGTGGCGAAAAAGATCACTATATTTGATGATTAATGACTGTCAAAAAATAATAATAAAATCATGTCAGATAATATTTTAGAATACTCAATTCGTTTCCAGAGCCAAAGTCAATGCAATGATATGCATGACGCAATTACTCTTTTGTGTGAAGACAACCATACTCAGGTGTGGGATGTGTTTAAAGGTCAAAAGGGACGTCATTTGCTATCTAACGCTATTGAAGGGCTGATGGTTTTTCTAAGTTGCAAGCGTAATGATAATGTCTTGATGGGAAGTTTTTACTCTACCGCCAATGATTTGGATAGGCAGATTTTTCAAGACTATGTTCATGAGGCTAACGCTGAGGCAAATATTAATATTCTGCCTATTTCGGCAATGGGTTAGCGCCTAAGTTTAGAATATCTAGAGAGCAGTTAAGGAACCCCTGATCAAGTCATGAGTGATTTTTTCAAAGCCAGAATTGCCCATTTTTTACCTAAAAATCTCACAAATAGTTCACTATTCATTCAATTTTTATGAAAAAACTGAACAATTCTGGCAATTGAAAAATTTCACCCGACTTAATCAGGATTTCCTTAATTAGACCCCCCCTTAAAGAATTGAAGAGGTATCCATACTCGTTATGGCTATTTGACTTTTCTTTCTCCTTCTCCAATTTTACCTTCAGTGCCTTCTAGTAAGTTTTGAATATTACTTTTATGTCGCCAGTATATAAAAAGCGTAATAACTAGTATGCCAATACTAATCGGCATGTCTTTGCTTAGAAAATAAAAGATTACAGGTGCAAGTAGAGTTGCAATGAGGGCTGCCAGAGATGATATTTTCAGTAACTTGGCGCATACAAACCAGATGCTGACGATGATGAGTGCTGCTAAATAATTAACGCCAATATAGACGCCTATGGCTGTTGCTACACCTTTGCCGCCTTTAAAGTGATAAAAGATAGGATAGAGGTGCCCGAGGAAGGCGGCGAGTCCAGTCAAGATTAAAATGGTACTTCCCATGCCCATGAATTTAACGATAAGTACTGGAATAAGTCCCTTTAGAAGATCACCCACAAGGGTAAAAGCTGCCGCTTTCTTACCACCGATTCTTAGCACATTTGTAGCGCCAGGATTTTTAGATCCTACTGTGCGTGGATCATCCAGATTCATGGCTTTGCAAGTAATAATGGCACTTGAGAGTGAACCGAGCAAATATGCTGCGGCTATTATAATAAGGGCAAAAGCATCAATAGGCATGGTAAAGGGATCATAAGTAAAGGTAGAATGCGAGATTATCTGAAAATCACAAGGGTAGCGAGAGAAAGTTAGTCAAAGTGCCTCTGATGCTGCTGATTAGATTAGTCAAAGGATGTGAATTGAATACTATTGTTACGCATGTTGCAGGAGAGGGCGAGCCTTTACTTGTACTACATGGATGGGGAATGAATAGCTCCATTTGGTTGCCCATTAAACAACAGCTCGAAAGTTGTTTCGAAGTGACATGGATGGATTTACCTGGGCATGGAATCAATCACTCGGTACAGGCTGAAGGTTTAGATGAAATGGTAGCTATGATTTTGTCATTAATTTGTAAGCCAACACATATCATGGGGTGGTCATTAGGGGGCTTGATTGCACAGCAATTGGCTTATACGCATAAGGATTATGTAAAATCGTTAGTTCTAATTGCCAGCACGCCTGCATTTGTTGTCTCAAAAGGTTGGCAACATGCGATGCCTCAACAAGTATTGAATCAATTTGCTAGTCATCTTGAAGATGATTATGTTGGGACGTTAAAACGCTTTCTTTCTTTGCAGTTTATGGGGGTAAAAGGTGTGCAGCAGTCTGTTAAGCAACTACGAGCTGATATTTTACAATCACCGCCAGCCCTGGAAGCCCTACGTGTTGGACTTCAAATCCTTAAAAATACAGATCTTAGGTTGCAACAGAGATGCCATCAAACGCTCTGGATTTTAGGTGCTTTGGATAATCTAGTGCCAGTTGCAGTGGCTGAACAGCTGCTTGCATATGGGACAGAAAGCAATAAAGTAAGCATTATTGATGCAGCGGGTCATGCTCCATTTGTGTCGCACCCAGATAGGGTTAGTCGACAAATCATTGAGTTTATAAACCATGGATGATGTAAGAACAAGTCGGCTGGATATGAAAAAACGTCGACGTGGATTTGAGCGCGCAGCGAATAGTTATGATGCTGCTGCCGTATTACAGCGAGAAATAGGGAGTAGGCTATGTTCCCGCTTAGACTATATCAGCTTCAAACCTGAACTCATTTTAGATTTGGGGTGTGGAACAGGATTTATTACTCAAGAACTTATGCAGCGTTATCCAAAATCACAACTAATCGCAACGGACATTGCACTGAGCATGCTCCATAAAACGGCTGGTAAAGGAAGCTGGCTGCGCAAACCAAGGGTGGTTTGTAGTGAAGCAGAAGCATTACCATTTAAGCAGGATGCCTTTGACTTGGTATTATCAAACCTAATGCTGCAATGGTGTGAAGACTTAGAAGGGGTCTTCGCGGGGGTTAATCGGCTACTAAAACCCAATGCACTTTTTAGTTTTACGACGTTCGGTCCGGATACCATGAAAGAGCTACGTGAAAGCTGGCGGCAAGTTGATAGCAATCATCATACAAATGACTTTGTAGATATGCATGATGTGGGTGACACATTAATGCAGTCTGGCTTTCAGCAGCCTGTTCTGGATATGGAGATGATTACCGTTACTTATCCTGATATACGTTCGCTGATGATGGATATAAAGAATATTGGAGCGAGTAATGCCTCCGTGAATCGACAGAAAGGTCTAACGGGAAAGCAGAAATTAAAAGCTCTAGAACATGCTTACCAGGCATTCAGGTTGGAAGATGGCAGCTATCCGCTGAGTTATGAAGTGATCTATGGTCATGCATGGTCAGCAGCAGGCGTAGCATTGCCAGAGGGTGGGAAGGTCATACCCATTTATAGGGTGTAATATTGCCATCTAACAATGTGAGTGCTACAGAAACAAATAAGCCCTCTGATAAGAGTATTATCAGAGGGCTTGTTGGTGTTGCTAGATTGTACGGGCTTACTTAACAGTAGCTTCTGCTGAATCTTCTTTATCTGTGTTATCTTTCCACGAAAGCTTTACCTTGTCACTGCTTTTTCCTTTATAAGAAAAAGACAGGTATGGATTCTTTGAAATTGTGAAGTTCCAGTTTGCGGCTAGAACCTGCTTGCCATTTGCTTCAACAATAACTTCCTTGATGAAGTGAGCAGGAATTTTCTCGCCAGTCTTCTTGTCTTTACGAAGACCTGTTTCCATAGGGTGGCTGATAAGTGCTTTGACTTCTACAGCTTCACCTTTCATTTTTGTGCGCAATTTGATTGACGATTTTGCCATGATGATATCCTTTGATTATCTATTACAGTTACATATAGATGTTTTTCTCTGTAATAATTATGGGTTTGTTTGTGTTATCTAAGAGCCTTATTGTTGCAAATTAACCGCCACAGCCGCCTTTAGTAACTTTCACTGCAACCTTCGCTTTATAAGTCTTATCGCCTGCCTTAACAATAGCGATTACATCGCTAGACTTACCCATTTTAATACGGCTTTTAACAGCTGGTATTGCGCCTTCACCGAAAGTGTAAGAAGCAGTTAAAGGAGCTGCGCCTTCAGCAGTTACAAGATGAATTTCAGTAGTACCTTCAATGTCACTTGTTACAGTAATGGGTACAACTGCACCGTTTTCTGCAATTTCTGGTGCCTTGATTTTAATTTTGTCAGAATCTTCTGCTTTATCAGCGCTAATTCCTGCTAGTGCCGCATCAAGTTTGTCGGCTTCAAAAGCCTCTTTTGACCATTTTGCTACTGCTGACGGTGCAACTAAGGCTGCGCTAGTAGCAGCACTTGCTGCAATCGTTCCTTTTAGGAAGGATCTACGTTTCATATTTGACTCCATTGATAATTAAATGATGTTGAGAGGGCATTGCCTCACAAGCATGAGCTTATTATTGGTCAAATCGTTTGAAAAATAAATTGGAGGAAATAGGAAAAAGTATTGGGGTTTTCCCCTATGTGTAGGTATTAATCTGTTGGAAGTGTTTGATATAGCGGTGAGGTGGGTGTTTTTGAAATGAAACTTATGGCCTAATCAGGGGGGAGGGAATCAGAGAAGTGCCTGTTTTTTCGATTACTATCTTTGTATAGGTCTTACACTGGAGGGTTGTATAAGGGCACCTCCATGAATTGTCTTTTCGCTTGATTCGGCGTTGAATCAATTTCTGCGATCCTCATGTACCCTTAGGGAACCTCTGAACAAATCATAAGTGATTTTTTCAAAACCAGAATTGCCCATTCTTTGCCTAAAAATCTCACTATTCATTCGATTTTTATGCAAAAACTGAACAATTCTGCAATTGAAATATTTCACCCGACTTAATCAGAGCTTCCTAGGTACACTGCGGTTCTCAAAATCGATCCGCCTAGAACTCAAATGAAAATCCTAATTAATAGAGGCACCTTATAGTCTGTATTGAGGTTTCATCATGAGAGAAATTTGAACCGGTTAATCAGAGCTTCCAGTGTATTATTAGCATTTAGGACAGAGTGCCTTGGTATATTGCTTTATGCACGTCACCTATGCTGATTATTCCAACAAGCTTGTTGTTGTCAACCACAGGAATTCGACGAATGTTTCGTGCACACATTAGAGATGCTGCTTTCATGATAGGCATATCTGAAGATACAGATGCAACACGTGTAGTCATAATGTCACTTGCTTTTAAGCCTAAGGTATCAGAGTAATTTTTCTCCATTTCCTCAAAGTTTGGCATCCCCTCTTCTTTTGCTAATTCTGCTATATCAGGGAACATCCTTCTTAATAAGTCTTTTTCAGAAACAATACCTATGATTGTGTTGTCATCATCTACCACTGGTAAGCCACTGATTTTATTTAGACACATGATGTTTGCAAGCTCTTTTACGGGGGTGTCAATAGTTGCTGTTTTAACACCTGTTGTCATTGTTTCTGAAACTTTCATAATATTTCCTATATTTGTTGTACTCTAAGAAACTCTGATTTGCCTGGTAAGCTTCTAAAACTCCAGAATTGATCAGTCTTTGATTAAAAATCAAAAATGGATAATCCTGATTCTAGAAAAATCACTCATGACTTGTTTAGAGTTACCCTAATCAGTTTGTTGATTCCTAAGAACAGAGAATTTGTCATATTTTTGCTTGAAGTTCTAGCAATATTATTAAATTAGTTAATTTTTTTACACTATCAAGCATAAATAGCCTTAAAGAAGAGTAATTACTTATGGTTATTATATATTGATTGTCTTCCGCTTATTAATAAAAGTCATCAAAAGCAGTATTTGCCAAGAGGTCCATAGTAAAAGCCAAGGTAGTGAGTGGCGTATCGTATTGTAAAAATATTCAAAACCTTCATTATGAGCCGTTTGATAGAGAGAAATATTAGCAATTACCGCAACAATAAGCGCAATAATAATAGTATTTATGTTGATCATGTCCTGCTTTACCCATGTTACTAAAGCATAAGGGGCCATAACAATTGCAACAATGCCATAGAGAATGGCTGAGTTCCAACCATTACCTCCATTACTAAGTAAAACGGCAGTTGTTGCGATAAAAAGTCCCCAGATGACGCCAAGGATAACAGCAGTTGTGGCTTGTATCTGATAGCGCATTAAAATACACCCGTAATATAATGTTTAGTTATATTGCATGCAGATAAATATGCCATGCAGCCTGCTCTTGATAACCCAGCATCTTTTTATGATAAAAAGAACTTATATGGTGTTGTAGATTAATATTGACAGCAGATGCTGTTTATAGAATGAGGTCACTTATGAAATTTATGCAAGTCTACTCAGGCGACTTAGAGGGTGTTTTGCGGTCTCAGCCAGAGGACTTTATCGTTGATGAAATAGCAAAAATAACCCCTGTTGGTGAGGGTGAGCATGTCTGGTTAAAGATAAAAAAAACATCAGCGAATACGGATTGGGTTGCAGGGCAGCTCGCACGCATTTCAGGGGTTACAAAACGTGATGTTGGGTTTGCTGGCTTGAAGGATCGTCATGCAGTGACGACCCAATGGTTTAGTGTATATTTGCCAGGTAAAGAAGCTCCTGATTGGGGGGCAAGCCTGCCACCGAGCATTCAGTTACTTGAAGAGGTTCGGCATAATAAAAAACTACGACGTGGAGCGCTTTCTGGAAATCGTTTTGTTCTTACCGTTAGAGACTGTCAGTTTGATATAAACAAGGTTGATGCAATGGTCGAGCAGATAAGTGATTTGGGTATGCCTAATTATTTTGGTGAACAGCGGTTTGGTTATAACTTTAATAATATTGATAAGGCAAAGCAGTGGTTTCAAGGAAATTTTAAAATAAAGGATCGAAATAAGCGTGGTTTGTATCTATCGTCAGCACGTTCATTATTCTTTAATCAAATTCTTTCAAGCAGAATTGAGCAGGGAACATGGAACAAGGCGATTGCTGGTGATGTACTTATGCTGGAAGGATCCCACTCTTGCTTTGCGGATGATGGTGATAGTACGATTACACAAAGAGTAACCAATCTTGATATCCATCCCACGGCCGCACTCTGGGGCAGCGGGGAGCTAGCTTCAAGCCAGCTTATGCATAATATTGAAACTAAGATTGCTAATTCTGATCCTGTTATTAAAAAAGGTCTAGAGAGCAACAAGCTCAAACAAGAAAGGCGAACTATGCGTGTAAAAGTCGGTGATTTATCCTGTGAGAAGCTTGATAGTACGACATTAAGATTTTTCTTTTCATTACCCGCTGGAAGTTATGCAACGGTGCTTATGCGACAGTTTGGCTTATCTAAATGAATTAATTAACCCAGCGAAAGAAACTAAAATAAGTCCAGCACCGACAATACGTTTGAAATTATTATCCTCAGCATGAATGATCTTCTCATGTGCTTTTAAGCCAATAGCATGCCCAATTGCAGCGAGTGGTAGTAATGTTAGTGACATGTCAAAATGCATATCAACGCCAATAATTAAGAAAGACACCATTTTAAAAGTGACAATAATAAACCAAAGTACAAAGAGTGTTTCCCGTAAGCGTTCCTTCGCTACATGCTGTATGTACACGGAAACAATCAGGGGTGCTCCAATGAGTGAGGTGCCGCTCACATAACCACCCAGAATCAGTAATATAATATCGACAATTTTATTCTTACTTTTTATTTCATAATCAATAATCCACATGCCGCCGTAGATAAGTGTGATACTAAATACAATCCAGACTAGCCATTGGTTGGGCAGATTTAGTAAGCCCATGATACCAATAACAATGGGGATCACCATAATTTTGAAGGTCTTAGCTATGTAATTCCAATCTACATTGTGTATTCGGCTACTAAGGGTGAGTGAGGTGAAGAATAGTAAATGCGTGCCAATAATAGGTAAAAAATAGAGAAGATTATCATGAACAAGCAATAGGAGAGGCAGCCCTAGTGCAGCACCACCAAATCCAAGGCCTGTTCGAACGAAACCTGTCCAGATGAAGATGATTGCGATGGCAATGAGTTGTTCAGTTGTCATTTATAATATATTGTGTGCGCTTTTAAAAAAAGCAGGACATGGTCACCGATGAACCCCGATTTGTCAAACCTACACCCTTATCCCTTCCAGAAAATAGCAGAACTAAAAGAAGGGATTCAACCACCAGAACATTTGCCACTGATTTCATTGGCAATTGGCGAGCCAAAACATCCTTGCCCCGAGTTTATAAAGTCAACCCTGATTGATCATCTGGATGGCTTAGAGAACTACCCGCTCACCAAAGGTATTCTGCCCTTACGTGTAACCATTGCAAGCTGGCTTGAAAAACGCTTTAAGCTACCTGTGCAAACGGTTGATCCTGAACAGCACATACTGCCTGTAAATGGTACACGAGAAGCACTTTTCGCCTTTGCACAAAGTATTGTAGAAAGAAAAAAGGAAGCGTGCGTTGTGATGCCTAATCCTTTTTATCAGATTTATGAAGGCGCTGCGATTCTTGCAGGGGCTGAGCCTGTCTTCTTACCTTGTACACAAGAAACAAATTTTTTACCCGATTTCAGTGCTGTTTCTTCTAGTACTTGGGATAACTGTCAGCTTGTTTATTTATGTAGCCCTGGTAACCCAACGGGAGCAGTGGTTGGTTTTAAACAAATTAAACAACTACTTGAGTTGGCAGAAAAGCATAATTTTATTATTGCGTCTGATGAGTGTTATTCAGAATTGTACTTCGATGAAGGCAATCCACCAACTGGATTGCTAGAAGTAGCAGCCGCTTGTGGTAATACGGATTATAAACGCTGTGTTGTCTTTCATAGCCTTTCCAAGCGCTCAAATGCGCCAGGCTTACGCTCTGGTTTTGTTGCTGGAGATGCGAATATACTCAAACAGTTTTTGCTTTATAGAACGTATCATGGCTGTGCGATGTCATTGCCCATACAAATGGCAAGTATTGCAGCTTGGTCTGATGAAGAGCATGTGCTGAAAAATCGTAATCTATACCGTCAAAAATTTGATGCTGTACTGGATATTCTCTCACCCGTTCTGAATGTGACAAAGCCTGAAGCTAGTTTTTACCTATGGCCTGAAACTCCTATAGATGATCAAATATTTACTAGAGACATTTACAAGCAGCAGCATCTAAATATTGTTCCAGGTAGTTATTTATCACGAGAGTCAGATGGCTATAACCCTGGGAAGAATCGGGTGAGGCTTGCTTTAGTTGCGCCATTAGAAGAATGCGTTACCGCGGCTAAACGTATAAAGATGTTTGTTGATAAACTTTAAGTGGTTTAATTATCAGCAATATTAATCCTCTCATCCATTAGCTGATTTTATTAGTCTCTATTATTAATTAATCTGCGTCTACGCATTTAAGAACAATACATAACTAGAAGGCTAACCTTATGTTAAAGCAAATATTTCTTTCATCACTTACTGTAGTAATGCTAGCAGGTTGTGCGGGCTCTACAGATGAATTCCACCCTGGCAGAACAACTAATTCTACTACTTCAGGTATCACAGGAACGATTCAAGGAAAAATCACTTCAACTAATGGAGTAGCTATAAGAAATGCTGATATCTCAGTAGGATCTCTTACAACTAAGACAAATGAAGAGGGCTTCTTCTCTCTTGCAAATGTTCCTGTTTCTACACACCTAATGGTCAATGCGAAGCATGATAACTTTACCGATAATAGCCGTGAGTTAACTCTTTCAGAAAACTCGGTTGCGCGTATTGATATGCAGCTTGGTGTTATTGGCGGAACGCATAGCTTTAGGAGTGATGAAGGTGCAACCATGCAAGCGCGTGGAGCAACAGTAACATTACCAGCTAATGGATATGTTGATGCTTCTGATACTATTTATTCAGGTCAAGTAACAGTAAAATCAAGCTACTTTGATATCACAACTGATGAAGGAAAAGCAGCCTTTCCAGGTACGTATCAAGGTCGTCAGGAAGATGGCTCAACAACAGGTTTGGTTTCATATGGTTTTATTGATGTAACGCTTACTGATACGCAAGGTAATCCGTTAAATCTTGCAGCTGGTGAGACGGCTCAAATGTCATTACCAGCCGCAGCTGGCTTAGATAAGCCTCAAACAATTCCACTTTGGTATTATGATGTAGATGCTGGAATTTGGATTCGTGAAGGTACCGCTACTTATGATTCTAGTAGCAATACTTACCTTGCAGAAGTGGCTCACTTTACAGCGTGGAATCTTGATGTTCCTACAGATCGAACGTCTACTGTATCAGGTTGTGTAGTTAATGAGGCTGGCCAGCCTGTCACTAATGCTCGTACTGAAGCTTTAGGGCTTAACTGGACAAATGGAGACTTGGCAACTGATGCTCAGGGTAACTTTGAAATTCCTGTTATTGCTAACCAGAATTTCCGTTTAAGTGCCGTAAGAGGTGGGAATGTGGCAACATCAGCTGAACGTTATAGTGTGCCAGCAGGTGATACGCTAAATGTTGCAGAATGTCTTGTACTTCGTGCGCCAGCAATGACAGTAACGCTTACATGGGGTGAACATCCTCGTGATCTTGATGCACATCTAGTTATCGAACGTGTTGGAGAAACAGAGAAGGAAGTTTATTTTGGAAATGATCGAAAAGGCGATGTTTTTCTTGATACTGATGATGTCACAAGCTTTGGACCAGAGATTATTACAGTAGGTGTGTTAAGTGATGGTGTGTATACCTATGGTGTAAAACACTATGCGGGTGATTCTACGATCTCTGATTCAGGGCTCAATATATCGCTGGTGATTGATGGACAGCTTACTCGAACACTTTCTGCACCAGAAGGTGCTGTAGGAGATGATGATTACTGGACTGCATGGAGAATTACTGCCAATGCAGGGCAGGTCACTATCGAGGAAATTAATACAATTGATGTGGACGATAACGTGCATAAGCGCCTTGCTAAAAAAAGTAAGTAATTTAGATTCGTTAGATGTCTAGGCTGGAGAAGAAATTCTCCAGCTTTTTTTTGCATGACATTTTATATCAGCCATCTAGCTTCATTTTCCGATATTGACCAGGCGCTGAACCTAAAACTTTTTTAAATGCGGCGTAAAAATTGGACTGTGAAGTAAAGCCTACTTCAAGCCCAATAGAGAGGACGGAGGCTTTAGGCTCTTTTACTAACAAACGCTTGGCTTCGTTGATTCGGTGCTCACGAATATACTGAGAAAAGCCTTTATTTAGCTGTGTGTTGATAAGTTCTGATAGCTGGTGGGTGCTTAAATTAACTTGTTCAGCAAGCATGGCAAGATTGAGTTCTTCGTTGGTATAGATTTTATCTTCAAGCATCATTTGCTCCAGCTTTTTTAGTATGGTACTGGTATCTATATTCTCCAAAGTAGATTCAGTATAAGCAGCATGAGCTGCCTCAGAGACTTCTGTCGTTATTTCAGGAGTAATTAACAGGATAAGTGCAGTTATGAGGTAGGCAAGCCCTATATTAATTGCATAGAGGCTATAAAAGGCTTTACTGCCTATGAATGGAATAGATAGACCAAGTATTAAGACCGTAATAGCAATGATGAACATCAGGCTTAATGCCAACATTTCGTACTTAAATCGGTCACGTTGGTTACGTAATTGGTAAACAGTGTAGGCAAGCCAGGTGACATAGCCACTACCAATAAGAAAAGATAGTGGTAAGGCAGTGCTGGATGGTATGAAAACTGCAATGACAATGGGGGCTAGATGTAAAGCATGCAATTTTTGATAATGAGTATTTGCTTGTAATAAATGCTTACTAAAGAAGTAAAAAGAAGGAGCAACTGTAAAAAGTGCAATACCATAGAGTTGACTTTGGGTAAGGTCAGACAGACCTTGTAAGTAGCCAAAATGAATAATTTGTATCCATGTCAGACTAGCAAGTAGGCAAATTCCTGCAACTCTGGGGATTAGATTATCTTGATATACTGCACACCGAAATTGCGTGGCAAGCAGTAATAATGCACCAAAAATAGAAAAGCCAGTAAGCTGAGTTGCAATTGCGTGTAGTAATGTCACTAATTTATGCTCTTTTTTATATTTAAAGAAGATTTGACTAGATTTGGAAATTCTAAAAATCAATCATGACTTGTCCTGAGATTCCTTAAGGAAACTCTGAACAAGTCATAAGTGATTTTTTCAAAACCAGAATCGCCCATTTTTCGCCTAAAATTCTCACAAATAGCCCACTATTCATTCGATTTTTATGCAAAAACTGAACAATTCTGGAAATTGAAAAATTTCACCCGACTTGATCAGAGATTCCTTAAGAAGTCTCTGATTAAGTCTCAATCGTTTTTTTGAAGCTAAACCCCGCCCTTTTATGCTACAAAATATCGCAATATTTAGTGCTTTGCTTGCAAATGACTTAAAGCGTATGCAGAAATGACTATTACTCCATTTTTTATCAAAAATTGAACAAATTTTTCTTTTCAAAAAATTGGATCAGACTTAATCAGAGCCTCCTTAATAATGCTATTATCTGCCTATGGCAAGACTAGCGAGAGTCATCTTACCCAACGTTCCACGCCACATAGTTAAACGTGGAGGTAGACGTAAGAATATTTTCTACAAAGAAGATTGTGTCTATAAAATAAGCTAAAATACGGCTTTCTCAATTCCAACAGGGCTTAGTTATTATGAAAGTAGTTTTGCTTCCTGGGCTCGATGGTACGGGGCTTCTCTTTAAGCCTTTTATTGAAGCTCTTCCCAAGAATATAGAAACTCTGATAATTTCTTACCCGAAATTAAAAAAACAAAATTATGGTGAGTTGGTCAGCTATGTTACAGCCCAGCTTCCAGAAGAAGGTTACATTTTGGTTGGAGAATCATTCTCTGGAAATATTGCTTATCAAATAGCTTTCAGTAAACCGAAACATTTAAAGTCCATAATTTTTGTTGCGAGTTTTCTCTCAAACCCTCGCCCCTTGATTTTAAGGTTGGTGAGCTTGGTGCCAGCTAAAATATTATTTTATTTGCCTCCTCCAAAGTTTATAATAAAGACTTTTATGCTTGGTGCATCGGCTAAAAATAATGTAATTCAGTTGTTTTTGGAGGCATTGAAACAAGTGTCACCAGATGTGCTTTCTTTTAGGCTAAAAGAAATACAAAAACTTCAGTCAAGTTCTCAAAAGTGTGAAGTTGAAGCAATATATATACAAGCTAGAGACGATTATTTAGTTCCTCAAACTTCAGTAGTAAGCTTTGAAAAGCTGTTTTCTAATTTAAGTGTAGTTAAAGTTTCTGGCTCTCATTTTATTCTCCAATCAAAGCCTGTAGAATGTTCAAAAATCGTAGAAAAACAATATCTAAGTAGCTGAAGTGGGATGGTTTTTAATCAGCGGTTGATTTGTAGTTGAGTAGATTTTATTAAGTTTATTGGTTGCCCATTTTCGCTGTTATCTGTCCAAATACCACCTTAAGAAACCCCTGATTAAGTCGGGTGAAATTTATCAATTTCCAGAACTGTTCAGTTTTTGCATAAAAATCGAATGAATAGTGAGATTTTTAGGCGAAAAATGGGCGATTCTGGTTCTGAAAAAATCACTCATGACTTGATCAGAGTTTCCTTAACAAACAACCAAAAGATAACCTTTGTTTCGAACCGTTTTAATATAGCGGTAGGGCGGGGTGTCATCATCAAGCTTTTTGCGCAGCGATGAAACTCGCAGGTCAATGGAGCGGTCAATTCCATCATACTCAATTCCCCGTAACTGTTGATAAAGGCTGTTACGACTAACAGGTACACTAGGGCTTTTGGCTAATACTGATAGGAGTTGGAATTCACCACTGGTTAGATGGATTTCAATATTGTTTTTGAATAGTTGGTAGGCATCAAGATTAATATTTAAATCCTGTATTTGTAAGTGGCCTGTTATCTCTTTTTCGTTTGTTGACTTTGGTTGGTTGCGACGTAGTAATGCTTTGATATGCGCTAATAAGATATGTGGGCGTACAGGTTTATTTAAGTAGCCATCAGCTCCAATGTTTAATGCTGCAACTTCTGATAGATCATCGTCTTTTGCAGTCAGCATTAAAATGGGATTATCAAAACCTTGTCGAATACGTCGGCAAACTTCAAGGCCATCAAGCTTTGGTAGCATAACGTCGAGAATGCACAGATCAGGCTTTTCCTGCAATATTAGATCAACAGCTTCTAGTCCATTATCAACCCAGCTTATTTGAAACCCCTCGCTGGTAAGGAAAACCTGAATCATGCGTGCCAATTCAGAATCATCCTCTACTAGAATAATTTTATTGGAGTGTGCTTGAGTCATGCTTGTCCTTCGTTTGTTGTAAAAAATGTAATTCTATCTCAGATTAATATATGTGTGATTAAATATTGACCAAAGGGGGTTAGTTATTGATAATAATTGCTAATTGGCTAAAGCCATAAGGAGGCTTGAACAGTTGTGGAAATTGAAAGTTTTCATCCGACTTGATCAGAGCTTCCTTAAATAAACCCAGCACACTGCCATTGTTCCTTAATGGTAAAGGTACAGGAATTCATACCAGGACCTGTGTAAGAGAAGCGTAGCTCGTAAGTCTCACCTTTTTTGATATAGCTGCTATTTTTATCTTCTCCCCATTTCAGCTGTTTTAAATAGTTTGGTGTTAGCTCTTCGAGATGATTTGGGTATCTGCCTTTATCTTGATGATATTGCTCAAGAGCGACAATAAGTGGCTTGGCTTGAGCATAGAAAGCATTGGATTTAGTGCCTTTTCCTGGTGGCGGGCCGTACCACATGCAGCTACTTAGGATGAGTAGCAATAAAAGTGCCGTTATATGAAATAGGGCGTTCCGTTTCCAGCTTGTAAGCATTTTTCTTCCTGTTGTTGTACTAGCTGTTTGGCAGGTTTAAATACTCAATATAACCTTCAATAAACACAAGATTTTCCGCAGCGCTTGTAATATTCTCTTCTCTTTTCTCTAGTTCATTCAGTAGTGATGTGCCTTTTTCTATGATCTGCTTTAAATGTGCTTCATCAAAAAGCTGTATGGCTAATGCAAGATCATCTTTCTCGGCAGACAGCAGGGTAGGTACCAGATCTTCTTGTATAATAGGCGAATCAGGGCTGAGTAAATCTGCTATCAGGCTACTTTCAAGCATTTCAAAATGGGCTTTTCGAGCGGTGTCTTCTTCGTCCAGTTCGTGATGTGCCTTGGTATCATTGCCAGCTCCTGTTCGCACGGCTGCCATAACGACTTCGAGGAGTTTCTGGATATAGCCTCTGGTATCAGCCTGATCATCAGGTACAACACAGGAGGCTTCGTAGAGCTTATCAAGTCGTTCCTTTAGTTTTAGGATGATGTCGCTATCTGTATTGGGCTTGAGGGCTACTGTGCTTTCTAGTACTTGTTGAAATTCTTCCATATAGATCAGTAAGGCATCATGATCTTTTTGCTGAGCTTCTTGTTGTTCATCCTGTGTCATTTCACTTCGTCTATCAGTAAATAGCTTGTTATTGTGTCGACGTAGAAGATGACGTTCGTAAGAACCGGGGTTTTCGCTGGGTTTGAGTATCATAAATTGGGCGATTATAGATGTAGGAAATAGGAAGATTGTAGCTTGATTCCTTGCGATGTCCAGATGATATGCAAGAAGGTTTGCCGATGGAGGCGAGCTCTGGTTTAATTGGCTTGTTTCTGAGTGATAGATACCTAGTACATCAACCCGCTCAACATGTCTGTATCAATGGAACTTCAAGCAGTTATATGCGTCGTTATTTCCACTTGCAAAGACTTAAAAGCGTGGCAGTAATCACTATTACTCGTGAAAATGCCTAGCAGCTAAGTACCTGAAGCTCCATTTATAGCGACACTTTAAACGGATTTAGGTATTAGGCTTCCTTGATTTAGCACAAATCATATTCTACAACCCCAAGATAAACTCTACTTTATGAAAATTGAATTTGATCTAGAAAAAATAAAACGGTACGACAAGGCTGGTCCTCGTTATACGTCTTACCCAACGGCTGTTGCTTTCACAGAAGCGTTTACAGAGAATGATTATAAAACCCATGCTATCGCAAGTAATTTGCCTGAAAACACGACACCATTATCGCTCTATTTTCATATTCCATTTTGCGACACCATTTGTTTTTATTGTGCGTGTAATAAAATAGCGACCAAGGATTACTCTAAAGCTGAAACGTATCTAGAGTATCTTTATCGTGAAATTGATATGCAAAGCAAGCTTTATGATGATTCCCGAGTTGTAGAACAATTGCACTGGGGCGGCGGCACACCAACCTTTTTAAACCATGATCAAATTCGTGCATTAATGGATTACACACGTAAGTCATTTAACTTGCTAGATATTGGTGAAGGTGAGTATTCCATTGAAATAGACCCGCGTAGTGTGAGTGCGGAAACCATCAAAGTATTACGCGAAGTAGGTTTTAACCGCTTTAGTCTCGGTGTTCAGGATATTGATGAAACCGTACAGAAAGCCGTTAACCGAATTCAATCTATTGAGGAAACTCAGGCGATTATTGATGCTTGTCGTGATAATAATGCAAAGTCTATCAGCATTGATTTGATCTATGGTTTACCGCTTCAAACTGTGGATGGCTTTGCTAAAACCTTACAACGGATTATTGAAATCTCACCTGACCGACTTTCCTTATTTAACTATGCCCACTTGCCGCACCTGTTTAAACCGCAGCGACGTATTAATGAAGATGATTTACCACAGGCTGAAGACAAGCTGGATATTTTGCAGCAAAGTATCGAAACACTCGTGCAAGCAGGGTATGACTATATTGGCATGGATCATTTTGCAAAGCCGGACGATGAGCTAGCTATTGCGCAAAAAAAGGGCGAGCTTCACCGCAATTTTCAGGGCTATACGACACATGCAGATTGTGATCTTGTCGCTATGGGCGTTAGTTCTATTAGCAGTGTGAACAAGTCTTATTGCCAGAATGAAAAAACACTGGAAGGTTACTATAAAGCACTTGATGTGGGTAACCTGCCGACTATTCGGGGAATTGGTTTAACGGAGGATGATTGTATACGCCGCTCTGTTATTCAACAGTTAAGCTGTCATTTTAAGCTGGATTTTAAGGCGATAGAGTTGCAGTACGGTATTTCCATGAATGATTACTTTGAGCTTGAACTTGAAGAAATCAAACAGTTAGAAAAGGATGACCTTCTTTCCCTGAATGCCGATTCAATAGGTGTTTCACCCAGCGGACGACTACTGATACGTATGATTTGTATGGTGTTTGATAAACATTTAAGAAACCAACGTGGAGAACAAAGATTTTCTAAAGTCATATAGATAAATATCAGTGACTCGACTACATAAGAAGGTATACGCTATTCATTTAGGACGCTCTGATTAAGTCTGGTCGGATTTCTGAGAGATAGGATTTTCCGTTTTTGATAGAAAAGTTAGCAATAGCTGTAGCTATTGGTCGCATTGATAGCGGAAAACTGGCGAATCCTAGCCTCAGGAAAACGATTGAGACTTAATCAGAGTTTCCTTTAATACAAATCCTTCTAACATTCTTAAGGAAGTAGTCAAGTGGGTAGTAAAAAATTTACATTGTTTATGTATCTCTTAATGGCAATAGGCGCTGTGCTCGTGGCTTCTGGAGTAGGGTTGCTCGTTTTTACAGATACTTATCTGCAAGGTGCTGATGGTGTTTTATTGATAGCAAGTCTGATCGCGGGAGGGCTGTTTTTTCTAGTTCCTTCCAAGATTTATTTAACGTTATTAGCGATGCAGCATAGTAGTAATAAAAAATAAGTGATGGCTTGGTTTGCCACTTTATTTGTACTATTCCAAGTGGTTATAAGCCTATTGTTTTCACTTATTAGGCGCATTGAATTTTTTGTTTAACATAAGTTAACAATCTATGAGAGTAATTACTATACTATGTGTAGGGAGACTCTGAATACATTTGAATGACCTGTTTTCGTTTTAGATAATTAGTCAGACGTGTATTTAGAGTCTCCGTGGGAATTTCTTTTTAAGTCATCTAATCGTTTTTCCTGAAGTTAATAATCTCGTGTATTAGGAACGTGCATAGAATAAGTTCGACAATAAGGCAATTTAGAGTGTCGAAGTTGTTTCATGCATATTCTTTAGGAAGGTCTGATTAAGTCTGATCGAATTTTTTAAAGAAAAAATTTGTTCGATTTTTGATAAAAAATAGAGTAATAGCCAATCTGCATATGCTTTTAAGTCATTTGCAAGCAAAGCACTAAATATTGCGATATTTTATAGCAAAAATAGGGTGAATTTTAACTTCAAGAAAACGATTGAGACTTGATCAGAGTTTCCTTTAGTGCTTTGCCTGCAATAATTTCAATAAAAGCGCCTGTCAAAGTGGCTATCTTTAAGTTTTCTATTAAAAATAGAACGTGGTTTTTTTCCTTCAGAAGTTCGATAAGTGGATTCTGGTTAAGTGAGGTTAACATCACTTATGTTTGTTCAGATGCTCCATAGGCTTAATCAGATTTTCATGATTACATACCAAAGGAGAATACAATGATTAGCGTTGAAGAACTAAAGGAACAAAACCATAATATAGCCGAACTTTCAAAAATACTGTCTCATATCATTGAGGATCGCGAGCTTTGTGATACTGATGTGACATGTGATTTGTTTTTTGATTTTACTGATAAAGTGAAAAATCATCTAGATGTCGAAGATAGAGAGATTTATCAAGACTTATTAATGCATCGGGAAGCAAGTGTAAAGAATACTGCCTCGCGCTTTTTATCTGGTTCAGCAGAAATCAAAAAAGTGTTTAAGCAGTACCTAAGACGCTGGTGTCATAATAAAAAATTACGTATCCAGAATCATAATCTGTTTGTCACTGAAACCAATGAAATGTTTGAGTTGGTTTTAAATCGAATTCAAGATGAAGTCGAACATTTGTATCCAACTGTTAAAGAGGTTGCTCTCAAAAAGGCGGCGTAATAGTGTAAATGTTGTAACTACTTAATCGTAAAAGCTCATTCATAGGATTTGATGAGCAAGGGGATAGTGGGTCGCAGTTTATAATTATTACAAATATAAATGAGCTATTTTGAAGCTTCCGCATCCTGTTTTAACATTGGTTGCCTACATTTATGTAGGTGGCTGGTTTTCAACTGGCTCATATAAAATGAGTGGTTGAGTAGATTTCAATATTAACTAGAGCAAGGTCAGAGTCATGGAAGAAGATAAAGCACTCCCTACAACTTCAGAAGCTAACGGTGCTGATACCCCTGTTGCTGAAAGTACTGATGAGAGAATAGAAGTAAAACCTGAAAAGAAGAAAAGTAAAAAGAAATTACGCAAAGAAAAAATCAAGCAGCTAGAGAAAGAGCTTGAAGCATTGCACTCCTCCAAAGAGGGCAAGATACTGAGTAAGTATCAGCAGGAAAAAAGTCTTAAGCCGTTTCAGGCTGAGCTGATTCAGATGCAAAAATATCTGGAAGAAACCAAAACTCGAATGATTATTTTATTTGAAGGGCGGGATGCTTCTGGAAAAGGCGGTACAATACGCCGTGTAACACGTTATATGAATGAAAAACATTATCGTGTTGTGGCTTTAGGCAAGCCAACTGAATATCAGCTTACACAATGGTTTTTCCAAAAATATATTGCCGAGCTTCCACGTGGTGGTGAGGTCGTTTTGTTTGATAGAAGCTGGTATAACCGCGCAATGGTAGAGCCTGTTTTTGGGTTTTGTACGGATGAACAGTATAAAAACTTTATGAAAGGCGTAACAGGATTTGAGAAAGATCTGGTTAGACAAGGCACGATTCTGGTTAAGCTCTATTTTAGTGTAACCAAAGACGAGCAGTCCAAACGTTTCAAGCGTCGTAAAGATGATCCATTGAGACAATGGAAATTGAGTGAGGTAGATTTACAAGCTCAGGAGCGCTGGGATGATTTCACCAACCAGAAATATCAAATGCTCAGACGCACTCATACCAACACGGTTCCGTGGACAGTTATTCGCTCAAATGATAAACATCAGGCAAGGCTTAATGCGATGAAAGTCATCTTGAACGCTGTTCCTTATGAGCGATCAAATACTGAGCTTGATTTCGTACCTGATCCCAAAATAGTTATTTCTGGCGCAAGAGAAGTAGAATTAATGGAAGCCGAGCGCCTGAAGAAAGGTAAGTTTACCCATTAATGACCAACGCATACTGATCGGGGTCCGAGAGTAATTATTCGAGATCTTCTTACGGAATCTCTGAAGAAGTCGTTCATAGTACTTGTTCAGAGATTCTTTTATAAGACACCAACCTTTAAACCAAGGGCATAAGTTATGAAGAAAGATGCAACATCTGCTACAGAATCCACAACGGATGAAACAAAAGCCTCAGCGAAAACCACTAAAGTGACAACCACCAAAGCGAGTGCTCCTGAAAAAGAAACCGCAAAACAACCCCCTTCAACACCGAAAGCAAAAATTAAGCTAACCGAAGGTATTGCTCATCGTAATGTTGGCAAAAAGGGTAAGAACCGAGTCGCGGTCAAGATTAAACAATCTCATATTAATTACGAAGCTGAGCTTAAGCGTTTACAACTAGAGCTGATGAAATTGCAGCTCAGTGTTAAAGAGAAAGGTATGCGCGTGGTCATGCTGTTTGAAGGTCGGGATGCGGCAGGTAAGGGCGGAACTATCAAGCGCATTATCGCCAATATGAATGCTCGGGGTGTGCGTGTTGTTGCTCTGGAAAAGCCCAATGACCAGGAAAGTACGCAATGGTATTTTCAACGTTATATCAAACATTTGCCATCGGAAGGTGAAATCGTTATTTTTGATCGCTCTTGGTATAACCGCGCTATGGTAGAGCCTGTCATGGATTTTTGTACCGATGAGCAGCATAAGCGCTTTCTTAAGGCTGTTCCTATGTTTGAAGAATTGCTGGTTAAGGATGGGATTAAACTCTTTAAGTTCTATTTCTCGGTTTCTAAAGAAATGCAGAAGAAACGTTTTGATTCCCGCGAAACGGATCCACTCAAGCAATATAAACTATCGCCTGTAGACAAGCTTGCACAAGAGTATTGGGATGACTACAGCATTGCTAAATTTCAGATGCTTAATGAAACCAACAGAACGTTGGCACCATGGACAATCGTGCGTTCAGATGTAAAGAAAAAAGCGCGTATTAACTGTATCAAGCATATTTTAACTGAGATTGATTATGAAGGAAAAATCGCGGCTTCTAAATTAGAAGCAGATCCCAAGTACATTGTCTCTGGTATTAGTGAAATACAGCATATGGAAGAAAATTTAATGCATCCAGATAAGTTATACGGCTAAGCTTTAGCGGTGCAGGTGCAATCTTGTACCGCTTTATAATTTAAGCTGCTTGTATATGGGCAGTTTGAAGCTTTTGCGCTCGTGTGTGACGGGGGTGGCATTCAGGGAGTTATCATTGATAGGATATGCTTTTCTAGTTGAATGCTCACTCCTGATCCCATGGTGTCTGGGTTGCGGTAATCGTGTGGTTATCATCATTGATATATAACTCACCATCTTGAATATTGAACTGTAATTGCATCCCTCGTTGCAATAGTTGCTCTATATCTTTAGCTTCTAAATGAATAACTTTCAGGTTCTTGAAGCGCTCCATGTTCTGCGCTTGTTGCTGCCACCAAACTTCCGCACTGCGCTGGTTATAGGTGTAAATAATCACTTGCTTTGCGCGTCCGCAAGCTTTGCGAATACGTTTTTCCTCAGGCTGCCCAAGGTCAATCCATAACTCGATTTCATCAGTTAAAGATTTTTCCCAGAGATCAGGTTCATCATCAGTGCTAAGCCCTTTGGTAAAGGTAAGTTGCTCACTGGCATTTAAAGCAAAGGCAACAAGCCGAAGCATTAGGCGCAATTCTGTTTCCGAAGGGTGCTGGGCGAGGGTAAGTTCATGGCTCTGATAATAATGACGATCCATATCGGCAATATTGATTTCTGCTTTGTAAATGGTTGCGTTGATTGCCATGTAAATATTGTCCTGAGCTCTTTGTGAAATTTTTAGGTGAAAAATGGGCGATTCTGGTTTTGAAAAAACCGTTGATGACTTGATTAGGGAGATATCAGGGCATTTTGTGCTGTGTCGGTTTTTACAGGTATATGTTTAAAAGTAAAAACTAATAGGGCAGGAACAGTTCTTAGTTACGTTGATATTGGGAGTTCTTTGGGATCACCCAGCGCACACCACCTTTAGGGTTTTCTACATCGCCATCATAGCGAGGGATAATATGAATATGCAGGTGAAAGACACTTTGCCCAGCCTCTAAGCCGTTGTTAGAACCAATATTGTAAGCATCAGGTGAGTATTTATCATCAAGGTATTTCTTGGCATGCTGAGTTAATGCGTGAAAAGCTTCATTCTCTTCAACTGTACATTCAAAAAATGTTTTGATATGCCGACGTGGTATCACTAGGCAATGCCCAGCGCTGACTGGAAAAGTATCCGTTACCAATAAGGCATGCTCATTTTCTGCAATGATTTCATTTTCCTTTGGATGACAAAACAGGCAGGGATTATTAGGGTCAAACTTTTTTGACTCGGTCATTTAATTAATCCTACATGTTGGCATTCATCGTGAGTCATCACTCGTTCTTGTGTCACTCTCCATACGCCATCTTCTTCTTTTTCTAGCAGTATCTCGACACCATGTGTTTTTTCTGTGTCATCATTAGCCAATACTGATTCCATCGTTTTAAACATGATTTGATTATCATTATCTGCGGTCATTATCAGCCCGTCATATTTGACGCTTTTAAGTACGTTATCCTTAAATTCCTGCTCTGACTGTCTTGCCCAGTCGTCATAACTAATACTTTCATAGCCAGGAACGCCAGTTATTCTGACTCGTTTGGAAATAAGGCTAAAATGTTCATCGAACTGTTTGTTGGTTGCGGTAAGTGCAGAGGCATCTAGCCACTCCTGAGCGATAACGGCTGGGGATTTTTGATTGTGGGGCATAGTTTTTTAGTCGTAAGTTAGTAATTATCGGGCATTCTAACAAGGCTTCTTAAAATATGCTAAAAAGAAGAAGTGAGACTTTCTTATGGGCATATTTCAAAAAGGATATAACAAGATGCAAAGAGTGAATAATAGTCTGGTAACTATCATCTTATTATTGGTGATGAGTCATACTTTTGCTGATACAAAGACATTTATTGTCAAAGATATTGGGGAGAAAGATAACCATTTTCCCTACTTGGTTGCCAGTAGTAAGGGCAAACAGAATGTTGCAGAAAATATTAATATCTACCTACACTTAAACTATCTGGAGCTATTACCAAAATCTTATAAGCTAAGTCCTTTTGAAAAGGTCAACGATGCTAAGAGAATGGGGATGCCGCGACTGGGTGTTTATTCTTTTGATGTATCAGACAATAATAAGTTTATTTCTGTTCATATGAATATTGAAGGCTGTGGAGCGTATTGTGAGAGCAGTGAGGAACGCATAGTTTTTTTAGCTAGCAATGGAAGAGTTGTCCCTGCAAAGTCTCTATTTACAGTAAAAGGACTAGATAGATTTAATGAAATAAATCATAAAAAAATCCAAAAAACTATAAAGGCTTATTTAAATAAAATGAGTGCAGATAAAGCTAGCCCTGTTAATGCTGAAGATGAAAACTATTTAACAGAAGCAAGAGAGATGTATGAGGAGTGTTTGCAGCGAGATTATAAAGGTAATATACATGAGCATACAGAATTCACTATTCACCACGATAGGCTAACTATTTATTCAGGAAGGTGTTCTAACCATGCTATGAGAGCGCTGGATGACATTGGAGAATTTAAAAATACTTATGTATTTAATGAGCTAAAAAGCCACCTCTCCCCATTGGGAATATTTCTCCTTGATAAAAACAGGAAAAATCTAAAAAAGATAGAGGTGTTAGAGGGAATTTACAAAGGAAAAATAAGCAATAAATATCCTATTGGTCTCTTTATTCAAAATGTTTACGATGATGGAAGTGTCGGTGCCGTGTACTGGTATGAAAAGTATAAAGAGCCTATCTCGCTATCGGGTGAGTATAAAAATGGGACGCTGACATTGTATGCAGCTCATTATAATGAGCTTGAAGAAAAATGGATCAAGATAGAGTCGTTTATAGGTAGCCTGAAAGAAAATCGTTTTAATGGTAGCTGGAATGATATGCGAACAGGGCGGTCTGCTCAGTTTGATTTATTTGTAAAGTAGCTTGATGAATTAAATTTTTGTTGTCCGAACTGCCTTGGGCTTTATGCTTTTCCAATATCACGTAAAAACCTTTCCATGGGAAAATGTTTTCCAGGGCACTTTGTAGACTCGCCTTTGGTGTAGCCATGCCCTGAGATATTTTCCAAAGGAATGCTATGCTTTTTCATCAGTTTTTTAGTGAGTTGTACCAGAGCCTCATACTGTTTTTCAGAAATATCATTCTTTTCAAAATTCCCGATAAGGCAAATGCCCAGACCCCTAAAATTACGATCAATGTTATGGCGTGAAACATGCATGCCCCAGATGTTCCAATCCTCTCTCCAGTCGCTTTTTACTACGCCTACACCCAGTCCATTACCATTGCCTATTATGTAGTGATAAGGGATAGCATCTAGTGGGTCATTACCCTGTCGCTCTCTATGGACTTTCTGTAAAAACTCAATGTTTCCATAACTGCCAGCACTATGATGAATGACAATGTAATTCCATCGGTGAGTCCACCAATAGCTAAAGACGATTATCAATATAATTGGAATTAAGTATCTTTTTTTCATTGTAGATTTACTTCATAGTGAAAATTGGAAGGGCGCTATCCATTTGGGTATGCTCTATGTTTTGATTGATGTATTAGTATCACTGAGTACAAAGCCTTCCACAACACTGCTAAAAATCTTGTCAAGCATTCTCAGATATACTGGATGACTGATTGCCACAAAACGTTTATACTACGCGATGCTACCAACCCGACCAGCGCTATCTTCGATAGGCTGTCAATGGCTACTATAAGCTGCTTTAGAATCCAGACTGTGTAAAAAGATACGCAGATTTTTCGACAGAAAAGTCAGCTATTGCTTGACGCTGTAATGAATACTAAAAGTATGTAGTTGTTCCTTGAGGAGCCTCTGAACAAGTCATGAGTGATTTTTCAAAACCAGAATCGCCCATTTTTTGCATAAAAATCTCATAAATAGCTCACTATTTATTCGATTTTTATGCAAAAATTGAACAATTCTGGAAATTGAAAAATTTCACCCGACTTAATCAGGGTTTCCATAAGGAAGCTCTGATTAAGTCTGATCGAATTTTTTGAAAGGAAAAATTTGTTCAATTTTTGATAGAAAATGGAGTAATAGTCATTCTATTGCGATATTTTATAGCAAAAATAGAGCGGATTTTAACTTCAAAAAAACGATTGAGACTTGATCAGGGTTTCCTTAATGGCGGTTAAAGAATAACAAATTAGAGGTTTATATTTCACTTGTGAAGGTGATGGCTTGTGTTCAACTGCCGTTCTATGGCGAGTTGACTGACACAAAATATAAACATATTTACAGATATTAAAGAGGTTTGCTGTTAATGAAGCATGGAGTTCTACCTTCTAAACAAGGGCTTTACGATCCTATCAACGAGCATGACGCCTGTGGTTTTGGTTTTGTTGCACATATCAAAGGCAAAAAATCACATGGTATTGTTGAGCAAGGATTAACTATTCTAGAGCGTTTAACCCACCGTGGTGCGGTTGGCGCAGATCCCAAGGCTGGAGATGGCGCAGGTATTTTGATGCAGATCTCCGATAGCTTCTTCCGTGAAGTTGTTGATTTTGAGTTGCCAGCAGAAGGCGCTTATGGCGTTGGCATGATCTTTATGCCTCAAGACGATGCACAGCGCGAAGCGTTTGAAAAAATCGTAGAAGCGGTTGTAGTCGAAGAAGGGCAGAAAATCCTTGGCTGGCGCACCGTACCTGTTGATAACAGCAGCCTTGGTGAGAGTGTGTTCCCAACCGAGCCAAGTGTACGCCAAGTGTTTATCGCAAAAGGCGACACCACAGCAGATCAGGCTGAGCTTGAGCGCAAACTGTTTGTTATCCATAAGGTCATAACGGCTAAAACCAAAGATCATGACGGTTCAAACTTCTTCTATATAAACTCCATGTCAACACGCACGATTGTCTATAAAGGCATGTTGTTGGCTGATCAAGTGGGCTTGTATTATCAGGATTTAAAAGACGATCGCATGACCTCTGCAATGGCATTGGTACATCAGCGTTTCTCGACCAATACGTTCCCTTCCTGGAACTTGGCACACCCATTCCGAATGATTGCCCATAACGGTGAAATCAATACCAATCGCGGTAATGTGAACTGGATGGCAGCTCGTAAAATGTCGATGGCTTCGGATGTTTTGGGCGATGATTTGAAAAAAATCTGGCCTGTAATTCCAGAAGGACAATCGGATTCAGCCTGTTTTGATAATGCATTAGAGTTATTGCTGGCGGGTGGTTATAGCCTGACTCATGCGATGACGATGCTAATTCCTGAAGCATGGTCGGATAATGATCTCATTGATGATGAACGCAAAGCATTCTATGAATATCATGCGGCATTGATGGAGCCTTGGGATGGTCCTGCGGCGGTTGCCTTTTCAGATGGTGTACAGATTGGTGCAACGCTGGATAGAAATGGTTTACGTCCTGCGCGTTATTTAGTGACTAACGATGATCTAGTGGTGATGGCGTCTGAAATGGGCGTGTTGCAAATCCCTGAAAACAAAATTGTTAAAAAATGGCGTTTGCAGCCTGGCAAGATGTTCCTGCTGGATATGGAAAAAGGCAAGATCATTGATGATAGTGATGTGAAAGCTGAGCTGGCTTCTTCTCATCCTTATCAGCAGTGGCTGGCAGATTCACAAATCCATGTGGATAAGCTTGAGCGCGAAAGCACAACCGTACCTGAGCCATTAATGGGCGATGTATTGTTAGATGCTCAACAAGCCTTTGGCTACACGCAGGAAGATCTGAAATTCTTACTTGCTCCGATGGTTTCTACAGGCATGGAAGCGATTGGCTCAATGGGCGCTGATAATCCGCAAGCCGTATTATCGGGTCGCTCTCGTCATCTTTCAAACTACTTTAAGCAGAACTTTGCGCAAGTAACGAACCCACCCATTGACCCGATTCGTGAAGGAATCGTGATGTCATTGGTATCACTGGTTGGTCCTCGTCCTAATCTTTTAGGGCTTGAGAATGTTGGCGCACAGCCACGTTTAGAAGTTTCCCAGCCTGTGCTGAGTAATGACGTGCTGGATAATATTCGCCATATTGGCGATGCTGATGGTTGTGACTTCCGCACCATTACTTTGGATATGACCTATGATGCATCGAAGGGTGCAGCAGGTATGAAAGAAGCACTTGGCAAGTTATGCCAAGATGCTAAAGAAGCAGTAGAAGGGCATTTCAATATTGTTATTTTGTCCGATAGAAAAGTATCGGCAGAGCAGGTTGCCATACCTTCTTTATTGGCAACATCTGCGGTTCACCAGCATTTAATTAAAGCGGGTTTAAGAACAGATACAGGTTTGGTTATTGAAACGGGCGCGGCGCTTGAAATTCATCACTTTGCAACGCTGGCAGGTTATGGCGCAGAGGCGATTAACCCTTGGCTGATTTTTGATACGATTAAGAACAGTGTGGCAAAGCTTGCCCCTGAGCTTGATGTTGAAACAGCAAAATACAACTACATTAAGGCAGTGGGCAAAGGCTTGAAAAAGGTTATGTCCAAGATGGGTATTTCTACTTATCAGTCGTATTGTGGCGCACAGATTTTCGATGCGGTTGGTTTAAAAGAAACCTTTATTGATGAGTACTTTACAGGAACGTCAACCAAGATCGAAGGTATCGGTCTGGATGAGGTTGCAGAAGAAGCCGTTAAGCTTCATAGCGATGCCTTTGGTGATAAACAAATTTATACACATCAGCTTGATGTTGGTGGTGATTATGCTTACCGCTTACGCGGTGAGGTTCATGCGTGGACGCCTGATTCTATAAGTAAATTACAACATGCGGTGCGTAGTAATTCGGCTGACACCTATGCAGAATATACGACGCTTATCAACGAGCAAAACGAGCACCTGCTTAACTTCCGTGGTTTGATGGACTTTAACTGGGCGGATTCACCGATTTCTATTGATGATGTAGAGCCAGCTTCAGAAATCGTGAAGCGTTTTGCAACGGGTGCAATGTCATTCGGTAGTATCTCTTATGAGGCGCATTCAACCCTTGCGGTTGCAATGAATCGACTCGGTGGCAAGTCAAATACAGGTGAGGGCGGTGAGCAGGTTAAACGCTTCACACCATTGCCTGATGGCACAATGAATCCAGAGCGTTCTGCAATTAAGCAAGTGGCTTCGGGTCGCTTTGGTGTAACCACTGAATACCTTGTTAATGCCGATGATATTCAAATCAAAATGGCACAGGGTGCGAAGCCTGGTGAGGGCGGACAGCTTCCTGGTCATAAGGTTAATGAAGAAATTGGCGCGGTGCGTCATTCAACGCCAGGTGTTGGCTTGATTTCTCCTCCACCTCATCATGATATTTATTCGATTGAAGATTTGGCACAGCTGATTCACGATCTTAAAAATGTGAATCCCAAGGCGCGTGTTTCAGTGAAACTTGTGTCTGAAGTTGGTGTTGGTACGGTTGCAGCGGGTGTTTCTAAAACTCACGCTGATCATGTAACGATTTCTGGCTTTGACGGTGGAACAGGTGCATCGCCTCTAACGTCGCTTAAGCACACAGGCTCTTCATGGGAGCTTGGTTTGGCGGAAACACACCAGACACTAGTATTAAACAAGCTTCGCGGACGTATTTGTGTGCAGGCTGATGGCGGTATGCGAACAGGTCGAGACGTTGCTGTGGCAGCGCTTCTCGGTGCGGATGAAATTGGCTTTGCTACTGCGCCACTGATTGCTGAAGGCTGTATTATGATGCGTAAGTGTCATCTGAATACTTGCCCTGTAGGTGTGGCGACGCAAGATCCTGAACTACGTAAGCGCTTTACAGGTAAGCCTGAACATGTGGTGAATTATTTCTTCTTCGTGGCTGAAGAGCTACGCGAGATTATGGCTAAGCTAGGCGTGAAAACTTATGAAGAGTTAATCGGTCAGTCAGATCGTTTGAATATGCGTAAGGCAATTGACCACTGGAAGGCGAAAGGACTGGATTATTCCAATATTCTTTATAAGCCAAAAGCGGAAGATAGTGTTGCGATTTCATGTGTTGAAGATCAGGATCATGGGCTGGATAAGGCGCTTGATCACGAGCTAATCAAACAAGCACAGCCTGCGCTGGAAAGCGGTGAAAAGGTTGAAATCAATATTGATGTGCAAAACTGTAACCGTAGCTTTGGCGCGATGCTTTCAGGGCGAATTGCCGAGAAATATGGTCATGCTGGATTGCCAGAAGATACGATCAAGATCAATGCCAAGGGCACCATCGGGCAATCGTTTGGCGCGTGGGTAGCGAAAGGTGTCACCATCGAGCTATCAGGCGAAGGCAATGATTATGTGGGTAAAGGTTTGTCAGGCGGTAAGCTGATTATTCATCCTTCTGATGATGCGCTGATTGAGAAGGCGGAAGAGAATATTATCGTCGGTAATACCGTGCTTTACGGTGCTGTATGTGGTGAAGCTTACTTTAACGGTGTGGGCGGCGAGCGCTTCTGCGTTCGTAACTCAGGTGCTTCGGCGGTTATCGAAGGTCTCGGTGATCATGGTTGTGAATACATGACGGGCGGCATTGTGGTGTGCTTAGGCGAAACTGGGCGCAACTTTGCAGCTGGTATGTCGGGCGGTATGGCGTATGTGTTAGATCGTGAAGGCATGTTTGCCAAGCGTTGCAATATGGAAATGGTTGAGCTGAGCGAGATTAATAAAGATCCTGCTAACGCTGATCTTTCTGATATGACAGCGGCTGATGAAACACGTCTTAAAGGGCTGATTCAGAATCATCTTGATTACACAGGCTCAGCCGTGGCAAAAGACATACTCGACAACTGGGAGGCAACATTGCCTAAGTTTGTGAAAGTCATGCCAACCGATTATTACAATGCGCTGGTTAATGCACGTTCCAAGAAAGCTGCGGCATAAGGAAGAATTAGAATGGGTAAAATTACTGGATTTAAAGAGTTTCCACGTGTTGAGCGTAGTTACAAAGGTGTAGAAGAGCGTATTCAGCACTTTGATGAATTTGTGATTCCTTTGTCGGAAGGCGAGTTGAACAATCAGGGCGCGCGCTGCATGGATTGTGGTATTCCATTTTGTCATCAGGGCTGCCCTGTGAATAACCTGATTCCAGATTGGAATGATTTGGTATATCACAGTGATTGGGAAGAGGCATGTCAGATGTTGCATTCCACCAATAACCTGCCAGAAATTACGGGGCGGATTTGTCCTGCGCCGTGTCAGGAATCTTGTACGCTGAATATTGATGATAATCCTGTGGCGATTAAAACCATTGAATGTGCCATTGTCGATAAAGGCTTTGAAAATGGCTGGATTAAGCCTGAGATTGCGCCGAAGAAAACAGGTAAGAAAATTGCTGTTGTGGGTTCTGGTCCTGCTGGAATGGCGGCTTCACAACAGTTGGCACGAGTTGGTCATGATGTGGTGTTGTTTGAAAAAGAGCCACGAGTGGGCGGCTTGATGCGCTTTGGCATTCCTGATTTTAAGCTGGATAAGAAATTGCTAGACCGTCGTGTTGAGCAAATGACAGCTGAAGGTGTTGAGTTCAAGACTGATACGCATATTGGGCATGATATACCAGCGAAAACCTTACTGGATGAATATGATTCTGTCATTCTCACAGGTGGCTCAGAAAAGCCGCGTGATCTTGAGGTGTCTGGTCGTGATCTTGACGGTGTGTATTTTGCAATGGACTTCCTTAAATCCAATACCAAATGGGTGCAGGGTGTGCATGGCGAAGATCAGGTGATCTCGGCTAAAGATAAGCATGTAGTAGTGATTGGCGGTGGTGATACTGGTTCTGATTGTATCGGTACATCAACGCGTCATGGTGCTGCTTCTGTTACCCAGATTGAAATCATGCCAGAGCCTCCTGAAAAAGAGAATAAAGCATTGGTATGGCCTGAGTGGCCTAACAAAATGCGTACCTCAACTTCTCAGGAAGAGGGCTGTGAGCGTATGTTCTCTGTGGCTACGAAAGAATTTGTAGATGATGGGCAGGGTAATCTCAAGGCGGTTAAGTGCATTAAGGTTGAATGGAATCAAGATGATTCAGGTCGCTGGCAGATGAGTGAAGTGGCTGGTTCTGAATTTGAATTACAGGCTGATATTGTCACTTTGGCAATGGGCTTTGTGCATCCTGTGCATGAAGGTATGCTGGAAGAGCTAGGTGTAGAGCTTAACCCAATGGGTAATGTGCAAGGTGATACGGAAGGCAAGAATGCTTATCACACGTCACTCGATAAGGTTTTTGCGGCGGGTGATATGCGTCGTGGACAATCGTTAGTAGTGTGGGCGATTCGTGAAGGTCGTCAATGCGCTAGTGTGGTTGATGAATATCTAATGGGTTATACGGCTCTGCCACGATAAGAGTTTTTTGACCACGAAACACACGAACAACACGAAAATATTCATGGTATTTAGCTATTTGTAGGGTCGGTGAAGTTTACGGTACCGACCTTAGGTGGTAATCATGGTCGGTTGCACCGACCCTACCAAAGCCACTCATTTTTCGTGTCGTTCGCGTGTTTCGTGGTAAAAATAAAAATTAAAACCAGAGAGTAATCCCGACATTCGCCTGAGTATCATACTTCTTATCATCAGTCAGCGGGCTATCTAAAATAGTATTCGCTCTTTTCTCGTAATTTAAATTCGCATTTAACGATAGGTGGCGACCAAGGTTATACTCACTTTGTATGCCAATAAAAGGCGTTGTTGCTGCCTTGCCTTTATAGCCAGTTCTTGTCGTAGTTGCCTCTGAACTTCTTACGCCATAGTAGTAATCCACTACATCCGCATCCTGATAACGTATGCCTCCAATGGGCATAATGTTGAATGTTTTTGAAGCGGTAGGCTGAATGCCACCAATGGTAACGCTGCCTTCAAAGCCTTTGCTGGAAATCACGTCTTTTGTTGCTTGAATGCTAATGGGCACAATGCCTGTTTGTATATTTGTGCGCAGTCCTAAATCAAGGGAAGGTTTACGTGTATCCATGCCAGAAAAAATAGAGTTAGTGTTGCTACTGAAGCCACCATGATGAGATGAGAAAGCAAGTCCAAAAGATACGCCTTTCTTTGTAACAGTTTCACCTTGTGAGGCTTTTCCTGAGTAGTTAGGGCGGAATTTGATATTAGGTAGGATTACTGTGTCGTTGGAGCTGCCCTTGTACTGGCTTTGTTGATTGCTTGCGACCACTGTTATGCCTGTATCGGCGTGAACGGTATTTATTGATGAAAGGGCGAGTAGTGAGGCGCTTACGAGGATTATTTTTGTAGTTATTGTTGTGTTCATGTAGCTGGCTTCTCCAGAATTAGCTAGTAAAGTGTGCGCTAATTCTAAAGGGGCTAGATATATATTGCTACTTTAAAAGATATTCTCCTTGCCCCTACCGGCTGGGTAAGGAGAATATCTATAAGGACTGCATGAATAAGACTATTCTTTTGTGGTCTTTTCTACTGCTTCTTTGCCTTCTGCAACGGCAGGTTTTTTTGCCACTTTTTTCTTTGAGGGTTTAGTCTCTTTGGCAGAGGGCTTTTCAGCAGTTGTTTCTTTGCTTACTGTCTTTTTGGCTTTTGCAGGTGCTGCTTTTTTTCTTGCAGGCTTCTTTGGCGCATCGGCTTTCTCCGATGTTTCTTTCTTTGCTTTAGTTTCAGCAGGTTTTGCAGCGCTTGTTTTGGTTGCTGTCTTGGTGCTACTAGCCTTTTTAGGTTTTGCCTTGCTTGCAGCTTCTTTCGCTGTGTTTACTTCCTTTTTTACTTTAGCAGCTGGTTTTTTTACCGCCGTTTCCGTTGCTTTCTTAGGCGCGGCTTCCTTTTTGGGTTTCTCTGCTGGTTTTGCAGTGGTTTCCGTGGCAGTTACAGGTTTTGCCTTTGCCTTAGTGGGAACTTTGCTTGTATCTGCTTCCTGTTTCGGTTTTGCTTCAGGCTTCTTTGGTGCTGTCTGTGCTGTAGTTGCTTTCGGCTTAGTTGCTGCTGTAGCTTTTTCGGGTTTAGTTGCTGTTGCTTTCGCTGTTTTAGGAGCTTGAGGTTTTGGCCTTTCAGCTTGTGCAACTTCTTTCTTTGCAGCTACGGGGGTAGCTGTAGGTTTGCTTGCAGGCTTAGCTATCGCTTCTTTGCTCTTATCAGTGGCAGCTTTTGGGCTAGTGCTTTCAGGCTTTTTAGCGGGTGCCGCGTTAGCATTGCTAGTAGATGCTTCTGATGAAGTATTTGCTGCCTTGGGCGTAGAGGTTGCTTTTGCTTCTTGCCTATTATCCTTTTTCTGTGTTACTGGCTTTTCGGCAGTGGTTGTAGGAGCAGGTGCGCTGCTTTTTGCCGTATCTTTAGCTGCCGTAGTTGTAGGCTTAGTGTCCTTTTTTACGCTATCAGCTGGCTTCTTATTGCCATTCTTTGCTGGTTTATTAGGTTGTTTTTGGGCGTGTGAACTTGGCATTGGAATAGTAATTTCAATGGGGGTCTGATCCATTTCATGATGCTGAATATCTGGGTTGCCTTCCTTTTTAGGAGGACGTGTAGAGTTATGATTCCTTCTTCCTCTAGATTGGTAATTCCTTCTGCCTGTGCGGCGTGATTGCGGCTTGTTATTTTGGCTTTGAGAATTGTTGTTTTGGTTTTCAGCTGTTGTGTTCTCAGATTTATCCTGTGTATTCTGGGCTTTAGCTTGTTCGCTCTGATTTTGGTTTGGATTTTGTTTCTTTTGTGGTTGGTTACGTGCATTTGTATTCTGGGTGTTTTTATTGCCCTGATTATTGCTCCGTGTATTGCCACCACTTTGGTTGTTTTGCTGCTTACTATTTTGATTTCTGTTTTGGTTACTTTGTTGCCTACTATTTTGTTGTTTGTTGTTTTGCTGCCTATTGTTCTGATTTCTTTGTGGTCGCTTATTGTTCTGTGAATTTTGGTTGCGATTCTGTTGATTGCTTTTTTGCTTGTTATTTGTGTTTGGTTGTTTCTTGTTTGCTGTATTAGCAGATGTAACAGGCTGCTTAGGTTTAGTATCAACTGCTGCATTCTCTTCAGCGTGCTGCTCTTTACCGCTACCAAATAATGATGAGATACGACGGAAGAAGCCTTTAGACTCCTCTTGCTTTGGAGCGGTTGTATTGTCGCTTATATTGTCGTTTTTATTATCGGTTTTGGCAGTAACATTGGGAAGCGGTACGGGCTGCTCAGGAATTACCTGCTTAATCACAGGGATTTCTGAAACTATTTTATTATCAGGGAAAGCGCTTTCTTTTGCTGCAATACGCTCAACTTCTGAAGTTACTTGCTCGTAACTACTTTGTGTATGTTCTGCTGCATCTTGCACACGAATACGGTCTATTTTGTAATGTGGTGTCATCAAGTGTGGGTTTGGTAACACAGTAATGCGTATTTTATGTCGCGCCTCTAATTTGGTAATAGGGGTGCGTTTCTCATTGAGTAAGAAGCTACTCACTTCAACGGGAGCCTGAATGGTGACTTCGCGTGTCATATTCTTCATGGCTTCTTCTTCAAGCAGCCTAAGAATTGATAAGGCGATTGATTCAACGCCACGGAAGCTTCCTTGACCACTACAGCGAGGACATACAATCTGGCTTGATTCGCCAAGAGATGGGCTAAGGCGCTGACGGGACATTTCTAGCAAGCCAAAGCGTGAGATACGTCCAATTTGTACACGAGCACGATCTAGCTTTAATAGCTCTCGTAAGCGTTTTTCTACACCGCGTTGATTGCGGTTGGGCATCATATCAATAAAGTCGATAACGACAAGTCCACCAAGATCACGCAGGCGCAGTTGTCTGGCGACTTCAGCGGCAGCTTCAAGGTTGGTATTGTATGCAGTTTCCTCAATATCGGAGCCTTTGGTAGCGCGCGCTGAGTTAACATCAATAGAGATCAGTGCTTCGGTGTGATCAATCACGATAGCGCCGCCTGAGGGCAGGGTTACTTCACGGTCAAATGCTGATTCAATCTGATGCTCGACCTGATAGCGGCTAAACAGTGGAATAGAGCGGTCAGAGTAATACTTTAGCTTGCTAAGATTGCTAGGCATAACGGCCTTCACAAAGTCTTGCGCTTGCTTATAGATATTCTCGTTATCAATAATGATTTCGCCGATGTCGTGACGGAAGTAGTCACGCAAGGTACGAATAATGAGATTGCTTTCTTGATAGAGCAGGGTGGGAGCAGGGTGTTGCTCATTGGCAAAGCTAATTGCTTTCCAGATCATTTTTAGATAATCAAGATCCCATGATAGCTCTTCCAGCTCACGTCCCAGTCCTGCTGTACGAACAATAACGCCGCCTTCACCAATGTCTAGTTCATTGAGAATATTCTTAATACGATGACGATCAGAGCCTTCTATGCGACGAGATACGCCACCAGCACGGGGGTTATTAGGCATTAGGACTAAAAAGCGTCCTGCGAGGCTGATAAAGGTGGTTAAGCTAGCGCCTTTGTTGCCACGCTCTTCCTTCTCTACCTGAATGAGGATTTCTTGTCCTTCTTTAATGGCATCGCGAATCGGTGGACGTCCACCTTCTGATTTGCGATTTTTGTTCCAATACATGGGCGCAACTTCTTTTAGGGGAAGGAAGCCATGTCGTTCTGAGCCGTAGTTTACGAAGGCGGCGTTGAGGCTTGGCTCAACACGGGTAACCGTGCCTTTGTAAATATTGGATTTCTTTTGGATTTTGTTGCTGTGTTCAATATCGAGATCGTACAGGAATTGTCCGTCGACCATGGCAACACGTGTTTCTTCTTGCTGTGTTGCGTTGATGAGTATTCTTTTCATTAAGTTGTTTCCTATGTGCTGTAGTCTGATTCAGAAGAATCAGCAGATAGTGGTCTGCAAGACAATAGGAATTGGGCAATGAAGATAAGTGAAGTACAAACAGGTTCTATGGTGATTATTGCGACCTTTTTACAAAGGGATAATGACCATATTTTCTGCTGGATCAATGAGATTTATTGTACTACTTAACTGTAGAATCTGGGGTGAACATGGGCAAAAGTAGCTTGCCTTCAGTATTAATCGGCATAGTAGAATTAGCTTTAAAATGTGCTAGACCCCTGTTTGTGAAGGGTAGAAGCAGAAGCTTTGATTCAAGTTGATTAAAATGTGTATGTTAAAAGATGGTTTAAAATAAGTGTGACAATAATGGCATAACCATGTGCATTAAATGTTTGTTTATACATAGATGTCGCTGCATCCGTATTTAAAGCAAGTATGCCCGATAATATTATAATTAGGCTTGCATACTGTATTGTTTGTGTTCTTCATACTGACAGGGAACGTTTATTGCCCTGTATAATCCATCAGTTTTACGTCAGATTCTTAAATTTATTGCTCAATTAATATTGGCAAGAACTACATTCCTTATAATTCAATAGTTGACCTTTTACGTTCATATCATGAGTTCATTTTTAACTCTTTAACTGTATCTGCTGGTATTAGACCATTATCAGATTATACAGGTGAACAGTGCGGTCAGTATTCGTGTTGTTTTATCCTGTAGCTCGCATACTACAGGGCCCTGGCTAGTCTTTACATTAGGAGCGAAAAAGACGCTTTTTTTGTTAAAAGATAAGCCTGTAAATTCTTGTTTTTGTAAGTTTCTACAAAAAAACGATGTGATAGCTTTCTTCGCTGATCGACGCATCGAATATAACAATTTACTTGATGATAATCAATTTATATAACTAATAATGATAACTAGTTAATATATAAGAGTTTTAATTAATAAAACTCTGACTAAGCCTTAGTCTATCGGGATAATTCTGCTTACTATTACTGGAAAGTAAAAAAAGCAGTGTTATCTCATCCTCAAAGTATCGAGATATTCAGAGATTTTAGAAGATATTGGTTCAGAGGTTCCTTAATCTTGGCTAGTATCAACTGAAGAATCATCAGTCGTTGTGTTATCGCTATCAGAAGTACGCCTCTTTCTGTCTTTATAACGTATGACTACATTGCGTTTTTTTGGCTGGCGCTCTTGTACAACAGGCTCGGAAAAGGAGCTTTGCTGGAAGTTTGAGTTACCAGAATTAATATTGTTACTGCCAAAAGAGCTGTGGTTTCGGTTTGCGTTGTTTCTTTTTTGTCCTTGTCCTTGCCCCAGACCTTGCTGTTGCTGGTTACCGTTACCACCGCTGTTATTATTATTAGAATTGTTTCCACGTTTGCGGTGAATGCCGCCGTTAAGCCTTCCATAAGGCCCTTTGTGGGATTTTTGACGATTGTTGTTCTTGCGGTTGCTGCTACCAAGGTGCCCCGTGCCTTTACGTTTATTGCCACCTGCTCGTTGCTTTTGTTTTTTGCCTGTCGGCTTTTTCTTACTGAGGCTAAGCTTAGGCGTTGAAATATAGGTGTTCAGTGGTTCAAGACCAATAAGTGCGTTTTGCTCGAAGGATTTTCCTGTTTCGGATTCCATCTTTTTTAAGGTTGTCCGATCATGGGGACCAACAATAATTGCGGCAGGTTTTTCGAGTTCATCCCAGCCTTTATTAACGATTCGACTTTGAAAAACGCTAAGGTCTCTTGGTAATTCGAAGTGGATAATATTGGTATAGCTAGAGTTGGCAATATCTACATTGCTTTGATCGCTAACGATAATGGAGGGATGTTCATCAGATGATGTAGCGGTCTGAGTAAGTTCATGGGCAAGCTCTACCGTGTGCCCGTGATTTTCCATGTTTTCTGCTAGTGAGTCGGCTGATTTATTGCTGGAGGTATAGACGAGAATGGATTTATCTTCCAGTTCATCGAGCATTTGATCCATTAAAGCGATTTTGTGTGTGTGATCATCTGCAATATAAACTTCTTGCGGAATACTCATCAATGGATGCTTTTCTTCAGCAACTTCAATTTCTTGTGCTTTAGGAAGCAATGTCTTCAGTGATTCTTCTGATTTATCATCTTTTTGGAAGAAAGCAACGGTCTGGCACTTTTTAGTAGTTTGCTCTAGTACCTTTTCACATAAGCCATGTAGGTTATGGTAATGAATGGTTGTGTAGTCATCAATAAACAAGGTTTCAAGATTGCTGAAATTAGCTTTATTGTTTTCTACTAAATCATTTAGCCTGCCAGGTGTGGCAATCAGTACATCAAGAGGGCGCTTTAACAAGCGCATCTGGTGCTGGTAAGGTCTTCCACCGCTTATAAAACCAATGCGAATAGAGTGGTCTTTAATAATACGTTTCAGCGTGTAGTTGATATGGTTTACACGGTCGCGGCGTGAAGTCAGGATAAGAATGCGTGTGCCCTGATGTTCTTCTACAGGATTATCTAGTAGATAGCTCACCATGGGAATAAGAAACGCACCCGTTTTGCCGGCTGCCGTTTGGCTGCCTACAATGAGTTCTTCCCGCTGAGTTATAAGCGGTATTATTTGTTTCTGTAATTGGGTTGGATTTTCATAGCCTGAAGCATTAAGTGATGCAACAAGACCTTGATTTAGTCCAAATTCTGAAAAAGACAAGTATATCTCCCATGTGTATTTAAACACGTGGTTGGATAGAAGTAGTTAATAATATCTGGATTTAGATACCAGCAGCGATAACAGCGCCCGATATTCACTAAGTAATATTTTTAATTATTAGCATTAAGCTTGAATAACTTAAGGTGCAAAAATAGTATATTACGCGGTGCTAGTCAAGCTGTAAGAAAATAAAAATACTATATGAAAACTGAATACAGTACTGTACGGGGTGACCTTTCATCTTAATCATAGCAAACTCTGAATATTTCTGGTGAAAACATTTGCAATAAATTTAATCAGAGTTGCTAAGGCTGTTGCGAAAAAGTTAAGATTTTCCTAGTTGAGTCACATCCCTGACAGCGCCACGAGATGCAGATGTAGCCATTGCTGCATATGCCTTTAGAGCACTGGTTACACGGCGAACACGTTGCTCAACGGGCTGCCAGCCTTGATCACCTTTAGCATCCATGTCTGCTCTTCGCTGCTGCATTTCATCATCTGAAATACGAACGGCAATATTACGGTTGGGAATATCTATATCAATTATATCGCCTTCGTTAACGAGGGCAATATTGCCACCTTCAGCTGCTTCGGGTGAGGCATGTCCAATGGATAACCCTGAAGTGCCGCCTGAGAATCGTCCATCTGTGATCAATGCACAGGCTTTTCCTAATCCCTTGGATTTTAGGTAACTTGTTGGGTAGAGCATTTCCTGCATGCCTGGCCCACCTTTTGGGCCTTCGTAGCGAATAAGTACTACATCGCCAGCTACGATTTCATCAGCAAGAATGGCCTTTACTGTGCTATCTTGTGATTCAAAAATGCGTGCGGGGCCGCTAAATGTAAGGTTGTCATCATCCACGCCTGCGGTTTTTACAATGCAGCCATCAAGGGCGATATTGCCGTATAAAACAGCTAAGCCACCATCTTGAGAATAGGCATGTTCAATATCACGAATACAGCCACTTTTACGATCTGTATCAAGTTCTGGCCAGCGCTTATTCTGGCTGAATGCCTCTGTGGTTCTTACATTGCCAGGGCCTGCTTTATAGAAAGTCTGGGTTGACTCATCTGTGGTGGTCATAATGTCCCATTTTTCTATTGCGCTTGCTAAGGTATCGGAATGCACTGTTTTACAATCGGTGTGTAATAGATCGCCTCGCGCAAGCTCTGCTAATAATGCGATGACACCACCTGCACGATGTACGTCTTCCATATGATAAAGCTGGCTGGCAGGGGCTACCTTGCTTAAGTTAGGCACGATGCGAGACAGGCGATCAATGCTATCTATATCAAAATCAATTTCACCTTCCTGAGCTGCTGCTAACAGATGCAATACCGTATTAGTCGAGCCCCCCATGGTTATGTCTAAACACATGGCGTTTTCAAAGGCGTTTTTATTGGCAATGGAGCGTGGAAGAACTGAATCATCATCCTGCTCATAATGTTGTCTGGTGATTTTAACGATGGTTCTGGCGGCTTCTAGAAATAGCTCTTTACGATCAGCATGAGTAGCGAGTAATGAACCGTTGCCAGGTAAAGCCAAGCCTAAAGCTTCGGTAAGGCAGTTCATGGAGTTAGCAGTAAACATGCCAGAGCATGAGCCACAAGTGGGGCAGGCTGAACGCTCCATTTCCATCACATCATCATCCGATACACTGTCATCGGCTGCTGAAACCATGGCATCAACCAAATCAAGATGTACTACCTGACCTTGAATAACGCTTTTTCCCGACTCCATAGGGCCGCCTGAAATAAATATTGTTGGGATATTTAAACGTAGCGCAGCATTTAACATGCCTGGTGTGATCTTGTCGCAGTTAGAGATACAGATAAGCGCATCAGCACAGTGAGCGTTGACCATATATTCAACGGAATCTGAGATAATTTCGCGTGAAGGCAGGCTGTACAACATGCCATCGTGTCCCATTGCAATACCATCATCCACTGCAATCGTATTGAATTCTTTTGCCACTGCGCCTGCTTTTTCAATCTCACGCGCGACCATTTGCCCAAGGTCTTTAAGGTGAACATGCCCTGGTACAAATTGGGTAAAGGAGTTAGCTATGGCAATAATAGGCTTATCAAAATCACCATCTTTCATGCCTGTAGCGCGCCAGAGTGACCGAGCGCCAGCCATATTGCGTCCATGTGTGGTGGTTCGAGAGCGGTATTCAGGCATGGTGTGTTCCTTGGTGGTTCTGATATTTTGAAGGGGATTAGATTATCACGAACCGCTTAGATGTTGAATCTACCTTTGCTACATACGATAAATTATCGAATGACGTATAAAAGCGGGAAGATAGTAATCCACGCTAGGTCAATCATATGCCAGTACACCGCCATATTAATTAAGCCTTCGTGTTCATCTGCTGTGTAAATCCCTGTATTAATGCGGTATATCACCCAGATAATGCCAGCGCTGCCCCAGCCAACGTGGAGAAAATGGTTAAATGTGACATAGTAATACACACCATAGAAAATATTGGTTTCTGTATCCAGCCCTTGCGCGCTATTCCATTGATATTCAAAATATTTAATGATGAGGTAAAACACACCGCAAATCACAGCACCCCATAGCCAGCGGCTACTTTGTTTGGTTTCATTATTACGAATGGCAATGACGGCGCGTACGACAAAAAAGCTGCTGGTGAGCATAATGAGTGTGTTGCTAGTGCCAGCCAGTGTATTGAGGCGGGTAGGGCCTTCGTAGAAAAGCTCTGGGTTGTGTACTTTGGCAATAAAGTAGACGATAAACATAATCGCAAACTCACTCATCTCTGCCAGAATAGCGAACCAGATTGCCATGCTGCCAGGTATGCTTTCGTTTTTGCGAAAGCTGATGGATTCTGTTGGGTTAGGCAGGGTGACTGTGGTGGTCATGATTCCTGAATTTTTATTCCTAGCAGATTTCCAATAATAGGGAATTGAAAATCCTTTTCATTCACGGCTTTGGTAAAGCCAAAAATACCTAAAACCATAAACATGGGCACGATGACCATAAGATAGATTTCTGCTGCAAGGAGTGCCGTGACAGAGGCATAGCCCGTTGTTGTTAATATGAAAATATTCAAGGCGATGACTATAAGGGTTGTGATGCTACTGGCTGCCAGTGCCTGTTTTAAATGATTTTTGCTTACTTGCGGCGCTTGCTTGTAATAGAGAAAATACAAGCCCCATAAACCTACATAAAAAATGCCAATAAAAAGCAAGTTGGCTATAAAAAAAGCTTCTGCAAAAGAGCCTGTGTGGTCTGTTTTGTATTTCGTATTAAATGTCTGTTCTTTCATCCTATTCTTACTCCCCAATTTTAGCTTGTACGACTTCCATTAATGCTTCTACGGTTTCTTCATCATCGGTTAAAGGCTCGATAATGGCGGCGCGACAGGCATCAATGGGAGCAAATCCCGATTTTATTAAAGTTGCAGCATACACCAATAGGCGGGTAGAGGCGGATTCTTCTAGATCATGATCTTTTAATACCCGTAATGCATGAGCAAGCTCGATGAGCTGAGTAGCTGTGGCTTCATCAATATCAGCCTCTTTTTGAATAATGGTGGTTTCAGTCGCCATATCAGGATAATCAAAGCGCATGGAAACAAAGCGTTGGCGTGTAGAAGGCTTCATGCCTTTTAACAGGTTTTGATAGCCTGGGTTGTAGGAGACTACCAACATAAATTCAGGTGATGCGGTGAGTAGTTCACCTGTACGTTCAATAGGCAGAATGCGTCGATCATCCGAAAGAGGGTGGAGTACAACAGTGGTGTCCTTTCGTGCTTCGACAACTTCATCAAGATAACAAATAGCACCTTCGCGCACGGCTTTGGTGAGAGGGCCATCTTGCCAGTAAGTTTCACCGTCACCAATAAGATGTCTGCCCACTAGATCGGCAGCAGTCAAGTCATCATGACAGGCAACGGTGTATAGAGGTCGGTTTAGCTTGGCTGCCATATGTTGAATAAAGCGTGTTTTACCGCAGCCAGTGGGACCTTTAATTAACAGTGGGAGCTGGTTGTTATAAGAGTGTTCAAACAGCTCAACTTCATTGTGTTGTGGCTGGTAGTAAGGGGTATTGTCCATAGGTATTTGTGCCTTTAGTTTTCGTCGTAACCATTCATAACGGCGAATTGAGCCGTCATCATATCCATTGAGCTAACGTGACCATTAAACCAGCTGGGCCATTGGGAAAAGACATAGTCAGCTACAAGCTCAATGTTTTTTCCAGATTCCCATGTTTGTGCCATTTCCTGCATTTGGTCTAGAGCTATTCCATGCTCACCTGAATGAATGGGGTAGGCTGGGAAGGCTGTTTCCTGCATCAGTTCATTTTCGCGTGAAAAGTGCGCTTTTGTGTGTTCGACCCATTCTTGCAGGGCTTGTGAAATAGTATTTGCATCAGTTTGTGTGGGGGAGTCAGATTCCTGATAGTGGGTAATTAGTTCCCCGAGCTTGCGGACCATCTCAATTTCTTCAAAATGGGTGTTATTCATAAAATCGAGTTCAACACGAGGTACGGTGTCGCTATGTAGAATTGTTCTGGATTTTGTAGTATTCATTTTTTCCTCTTAATTCACTGTTCAGGTAACAATATAAGTAATGGCAAGAGCAAGGGTGATCCCCCAGAGCCAGCCATACATAATGACTCTCCAGAGTAATGAGACGCCACGTAGCTCCATAAAATCACGAATAATTAAGGTGCCCTTGATAACAGCCGTCAATAATAAAATAAGAACAATAAAGAGACCGTTATAGCCTAATTTTCCCAAAGCATAGGTAAATAGTGTTAGCACTATCATGGCTACCCAGATGGTATGAATGTTGTAGGACAGTTTAGTTAACATATTCATCGCATAATGTACACAAGTGGAAATAAGACAATCCACACTAAATCAACCATATGCCAGTAAGAAGCGCCTGTTTCAACACCGACATGATCTTCAGCGCTGTACTTTCCTTGTTTGGCTTTAATGATGACTGCAAAAAGAATTATCATGCCGAGAATGACATGCAAAAAATGAAACATCGTCAACGACAGGTAAAACATATAGAACGTGTTGGTGCTCAGGTTAATACCTGCTGAAAACTTATCGTAATACTCAAATGATTTTAAAATAAGAAAGCCTGAGCCAAATGCTAGTGCGATGTAGAGCTCACGAATACAGGTTTTTACATGGTCGTCCCTGATGGCATGCACTGCGCGGATTACAAAGTAACTCGATGTGATCAATAGCAGGGTATTGGCTGCACCAGATTCTTTATTTAACGTGAGCTGGAACTGATTAAATAACTCAACATGCTGTGCTCGCATAACGGCATAAGCCATAAAAGCTATGGCAAAAACCAATAGCTCCATAAAGATAAAAAACCAGATAGCAAGGTCGCCAGGGAGCAACTTTGGTTCTGTTTTTGTGAGAGATTCATGAGTTGTAGGCACGGATGTTGTCATGGGGCAAACTTTAATCGCACCCTATTGATAGTGCCTTGATAATCATCAAGCTTACAGGCAGAACAGGTAGATAATTTCTATAATTAGGTGATATTTAGAGATTAATTGGAGTAATTATTAGCCAAATATTTCAGTGCTTTTACGGAGTTGCTCACCAGACCATGAGCGAACCAGTGCCCATATCGCAAAAACAATAAAAATAGTGTGGACGAGTGTAAAGTATGAGATGACATAAACCCATGTCCATGGCGAATCAAAACCACCAAAGAAAATCATTAATGCACTAACTAAGAATAAAGCGGCTGCTGCAATAAGATTGAGTTTTATCCCTAGCTTAGCGTGGTAGTGATCAATCTGACCCGCTGTGGTTTTTTTATATATTAATAGCAGGGCAATAAAACTGAACCCCGGTAAAAGAGTTAAGTTTAGCAAAGAGGCAAGCCCAGCATCTGATGCATTGTTGCGTTGTTCTTCCGTGCTTTTTAATGACTTGTTCATATGACACTCCTTTGTGTATGTCTCTACTGGGTATCTCTATTAATTCCGACCAGAATTAATAGAGATACCCCTACTATAAAGTACGCCACTTTGAGTGAAATAACACAACAATTCTCATAATTGCTACACAAAAAAATACCGCCAGAGTGGCGGTATTTTTTGTGTTAAGAGATTATCTTAACTTGTTGCAGTATCTGCATCACTCATCTCGATTTCTTCTACATCCTTTCCTTTAGCAAAGAAACTGTAGCAGTAGACAAGGAGTCCGATTAGGAAGACTAGTCCAGCAGCCTCACGTAACCAGTAGAAAATAGCTATCTTGTCTTGTACGACCATGAAAGGTAGCGGATTTTCTGAGTAACGTTGCAAGTAAACCTGCATAATGCCAGCGCCTGTTAAGAACAGGGTAATGAAGACCATTGAAACAGTCATCAGCCAGAAAGACCACATTTCTAATACTTGTGAAGTCTCATTATTTGCTTTCTTGCCACGCATGATGGGCATTGCGTAGGAGATCATGGTTAAATTCACCATTACATAAGCGCCGTAGAAAGCCATATGACCGTGAGCCGCAGTGATCTGCGTACCGTGGGTATAGTAGTTAACAGGTGCAAGTGTGTGCAAGAAGCCCCAGACGCCAGCGCCGAGGAATGCCATAACAGCCGTACCTAAAGCCCATAATACAGCGGCTTTATTAGGATGATTACGACGCCTCTTGTTCACTACGTTAAAGGCAAATAATGTCATCATAAAGAAGGGAATTGGCTCTAGAGCTGAGAAGATAGAACCTAACCACTGCCAGTAACTCGGTGTACCGATCCAGAAGAAGTGGTGACCTGTACCTACCAGACCAGAGATCAATGCCATTGCGATAATGATATACAACCATTTCTCAATAACTTCTCTATCAACACCTGTGACTTTAATTAATACATAAGCCAGTAGGGACGCCATGATTAATTCCCAAACACCTTCTACCCATAGATGAACTACAAACCACCAGAAGTATTTATCTAGTACAAGGTTATCAGGAAGATAGAATGAGAAGAGGAAGAATACAGCCAGACCTGTTAAACCCGTCAGCAATACCAGCGTGATAACGGTTTTGCGCCCCGTAAGAATTGTCATGCCGATGTTGTATAAGAATGACAAGACAACAATAACAATACCAATTTTGGTAATAGTGGGTTGCTCAAGGAATTCTCGTCCCATCGTTGGGAACAGATCGTTCATGGTAATTTCTGCAAGCGTTGCATAAGGTACAAGCAGGTAACCAAGAATAGTTAATGCACCCGCCACAAGAAAGACCCAGAACATGATCTTTGCCAGTATAGGCGAATGGAGTTCGCGCTCAGATTCTTCTGGCACAAGGTAATAGGCAGAGCCCATAAAGCCAAACAGTAACCATACGATAAGCAGGTTGGTATGTACCATACGCGCTACGTTAAAGGGGATAGCAGGGAAGAGGAAATCACCCCATACATACTGCAAGCCCATGGTGACACCAAAGAGTATTTGACCGACAAAGAGGCCAATGGCTGCAATAAAATACAGCTTGGCGATAGATTGAGATTCATATTTCATAGTATTTCTCCTTATCCTTGAATATTTGGTGGCCAGTCTCTGGCAGTTTTAATGCCATCAACATATTTAAGGAATTGCGCGATACTTTCGAGTTCTTCATCAGTAAAGTTGAACTGCGGCATACTCCTGCGATTTTGTATTCCATCTTTCGGGCGTCCTTTGATAAACCCCTTAATGGCATCGGTATTCTCACCGAAACGGGTATATACATTACCAAGCTCGGGAGCAAAGTAAGCGCCCTCGCCCAATAGGGAATGACAGCCAATACAGTCATTTATTTCCCATAGTCGTTTACCTGCAATAACTTGCTCGGTAAGATTTTCCCTGTTATCGGTCTTGGGAATGCTTGACACAGTGTCCACGGTTAATCCAATGAGTACCAGGAAGAAGAAAACACCGCCTCCATAGTAGATATTCCGTGCCATGCCTTTCGTAAAAGTTTCTCTCATAGCAGTTCTCTCAGTCTTATTAATGTCGCTCATGACTTTAGGTTTTTGGCTATGAATCGTCCTTGATGTTTATCAAGTTAGCATTTTTCTATCGAAATAAAATGACTGAAAAGGTATACTGAAGAGTGCGAGAAACCTCGGCTATACCTGATTAGATGTTATAAATAGTTGTACCTTTGTAAATGTGTGTATCTAGAGCACTTTACTTCTAAATCTTACTCATTGAGAGATGCTCTAAAGGAAAAATATGAATTTACCCCCTAAGCACCATGGAATAATGCGAGCGGTTCCATTATTCATGGATCTTCACGAAAGTGATTTTTTACAGGTGATCGAGGGGACAAGTGAATGTATTCTGCAAAGAGGGGAGTCATTATTTAGTCAATTTCAACCTGCAACTGATTTCTTTTTTGTGGTAAAAGGCAGAATTAAAATAAGCCTACTTTCGGTCGATGGCACAGAGAAAGTTGTTGATATTATTAATGAAGGCAGCACGTTTGCCGAGGCAATTATTTTTAAAGGTATGAATGGCTATCCGGTGAATGCGGATGCACTGGCTAATTCTATTGTTTTAAAAATCAATGCTGAAAAATATATGAATGTTCTCAGTCATTCAACAGAGGCATGCTTCAAGGTGATTAGTAGCCTAAGCGCAAGAACACATTGGTTAATGAACGAAATGGAGCGCTTGAGTTTGCATAATGCAAGCTATCGCCTGATTACTTTTTTACTTGAACATGTTAGTGATGATGCGAAGGAGTCTGTCGAGGTGACACTTTCAGCGCCAAAACATGTCATTGCATCAAGATTATCCATTACACCAGAAACACTTTCCCGCACACTGAAAAGCTTGTCCAAAAAAGACCTGCTGTCAGTACATGAAAGGCATATTACCTTAAATAATCCTGAAGAATTACGACAGATGATTTCTATTTGATATCTTTCATTGTAAAGGTCTCTATTAATTCCAACTAGTTATGCCTACCTCTCAACAGAATTATATCTTAACAGTTACTTGCCCAGCCAGGGCAGGTGTTGTCGCTGCAATCACCCACTTTCTTGCTGATCACGATTGCTACCTTCCCGAAATGGCACAATATGATGATGAAGCCACGGGCAAGTTCTTTTGCCGCTTAATGTTTCGTCGCAATATTGAAACATCTCCTGATATAGAACGCTTGCGTCAAGACTTTGTGACTATCGCGGCAAGCTTTGAAATGATGTGGAAAATGGTGGATAGCGCGCCGCCGATGAAAGTGTTAATCATGGTCTCCAAAGCTGATCATTGTTTAAATGAACTACTTTACCGAAAAGGTAAAGGTGAACTAAGCATGGAAGTGACAACGGTTGTTTCCAATCATGCTGATTTGCGCCCGATGGTTGAGCGCGAAGGTATCCGCTTTATCCATTTACCTGTTACAAAAGATAATAAGTCAGAGCAGGAAGCTCGACTACTGGAAATCATTGAAGAAACCCAAAGTGAGCTGGTTATTCTTGCTCGATATATGCAAATTCTATCCAATGATCTCTGTGCAAATCTGGCTGGGAAATGTATTAATATTCATCACTCTTTCTTACCAGGCTTTAAAGGTGCAAGACCTTATCATCAGGCGTTTGATCGCGGTGTAAAGCTTATTGGTTCCACTGCGCATTACGTAACGGCAGATCTGGATGAAGGGCCTATTATCTCACAGGTTGTAGAAGCCGTAGACCATACTCAGCTGCCTGAAGAACTGGTTGCAATTGGCAGAGGGTTAGAAAATAGAGCGCTATCACGAGCGGTGAAACTGCATATTGAGCGTCGGGTATTTGTTGATAAAAATAAGACGGTTATTTTTAGTTGAGAAATTGTTTATACACTGCTCGGGAAGTGGGGATTAGTTTCGCTATATAAGATGAAAGCAGTAAAAAATAGTCGCAAATGTGCTACATCCTCCGGTATTATCAACAGCATGAAATTCTTCGTGTTTATTCTTCTGTGTTTATTTTATTTAATCATCCCCTCTCAAGCTATTTCTGGTGGTGGATCACTTAAATCAAAAATGCAACTTACTACCTCTGAGCTTATCTGGTTAGAACAGCATCCCATTATTCGTTTTGGAGTTGACCCTTATTGGGCGCCCATTGAGTTTCTAGATGATGAAGGTAGACCACAAGGTATGTCTGTTCAGTATCTACAGTACCTAGAAGAAATGTTAAACATCCAGTTTGAGTTTAAAAAGAATTCGACCTGGAGTGATGGTCTAAAAAAACTTGAGAACTTGCAACTGGATATGTTGCCTGCTGTTTCAGTTCTCGACTCACGGGATTCACTTTATAATTTCACTCCCGTTTTCTTATCTACTCCCAATGCAATTTTTTCTGCTGTGGACAGAGCCTATCTTGGTAGTGCAGATGCCTTGAAGGGTGAACGTGTGATGGTGGTTGAGAATTACGCTGTGGGGAGCTGGCTGCATACTAACTACCCTGAAATAAATCTTGTAACAGCGCCCACTATCGAAGCTGCGCTAAAAGAAGTCTCTAGTGGTAAGGCTTTTGCATTTGTTGGCAATCTTATTACAACCAGTTATTACATAGGACAGACAAGGCTGACTCAAATAAGAGTGGTCGGAGAAGTTGCTTATACCAATGAGCTAGCAATGGCAGTACGTAAAGATTGGGAAGAATTCTCTGGCATTTTGCAAAAAGCGTTGGCTGTTATTCCCGAAAGTAAAAAAAGCGCGATTTATAATGACTGGATTTCTATTAAATACAAACATAGTGTTGATTACGGCTTGTTATGGAAAGTGCTTGGAGTCGTTTCACTGATTCTATTTAGCATCGTTTATTGGAATCGGCGATTGGCACAAGAGATCACATATCGCCGTAAAATTGAGGCGGAGCTTATTCTTGCCAAACAAAAAGCTTTATTGGCAGTTGAAGCAAAAAGCCAGTTTCTTGCCAATATGAGCCATGAAATTCGCACACCCTTGAACGCAGTAATGGGAATGGGGCACTTGTTGTTACAAACTAGGCTTGATGATCAGCAGGAGGGCTACATTGAAAAAATGCACTCTTCTTCGAAAAATTTGTTGTCAATTATTGATGGCATTTTAGATTTTTCCAAAGGAGAAGCTGGAAAGCTTACGCTCAAGCCCGCGCCTTTTATGCTTGAAGATGTCTTGCAAACAGTTAAGCAAGATATTGAAGCTCAGGCTTTACTAAAAGGGATAGGGCTGTTTTTTCATACCTACGATAATGTACCTAAACAACTGATTGGAGATTCAGATAAATTAGTTCAGGTGCTGCGAAATTTTGGTGTTAATGCAATAAAGTTTACAGAAGAAGGTGAGGTTGTAATAACCATTAAATACATGAAGTTAACTGAGGATTATGTTCAGTTGCAATTTATAATTAAGGATAGTGGGCTAGGAATCAGCCAAGAGCACCAGCGAAAACTATTTAAACCTTTTTCTCAGGCAGACTCTTCCATTACGCGGCGCTATGGCGGTACAGGTCTGGGGTTAGCTATTTGTGAACAACTTGTTGAGCTAATGGGAGGCAGGATTTTCCTTGATAGTAAATTACAGAAAGGCAGCTCATTTTCTTTTGTACTTACATTTGCAGTGGTTGATAACCAAAGAAATATAATAACTTCACCTAAAGATAATAAATATTTAGCATCTGATAAACCCTTATTGGGTATTAAAATTTTATTAGTAGAAGATGATGAGTTGAATCAGCTCTATGCAAAAGAGCTGCTTTTAGCTTATGGTGCTGATGTGGAAATTGCAGAAAATGGCAAAATAGCACTAAATATATTAAGAAAATCATCATTCGATATTGTGCTACTTGATATTCAAATGCCTGAAATGGATGGATACGAAACAGTTCGTGTAATTCGAAATGAAGAACAATGGCGTTCTCTACCCGTTATTGCTCTAACAGCACATGCACTATCAGCTGAGCAAGATAAATGTATGATTGCAGGAATGTCAAGCTATCTGACCAAACCCATAAATCCTGATCGGCTCTGCGATATGATTACAGAGCTAACCTTACGTAAAAAAGGCTAGCTCATTTTAAACAGAGCTATTTAAGTTAGTAATTAAGCTTAATCTCGTATTTCTCTCCATGCTCGTATACCTGTTGTAACAGGATCATTAATATTAATCACCGTATTGATCCCAGCAGAGCCATCCGTTTTTTGTGGAGATATACCTAAGCCAAGTAGCTTGTCTTGTCCTGGAATATCAACTAAATGGAGTGTTTTAGCCTCGCCTCGGCCAACAGTAATAATCCCTTCAATAGCACTACTGTCACTATTGTTTGTAAATACTTTAGAAGGGAAACTTCCATCAGTCAGCGTATATAAATAATAGTAGGCTGTGCCATAACATGCATTGCCTGTGCTGGCATGAGTAACGGGTAAAACAATGCTATTGGCAACGATAACCGCTTCATCTGTGATATGTGAACCGGTGGGAAGTCCTTGTATTGAAGTATCAGCTGAAAAGACGCTATTGGTCCATTTGCCTGCTGTTCCACTAACTATAGTTGTCCATTTTCTTGTCCAGCTGCTGTCTGATACTTTGTACTTGAATACTGTTAGACGCTCATCAGATTGCGCTCTTAAATAATAGCCACTGGTGGTTGAAGATGTTGATGCACCCATGTAGAGAACAGGTGCTGTATTTGTTGCCGCTAATGAGGTAACAGCACCTTTATTTATATCTGCTTGTATTGTGCTGGCTGATTTTAAATCACCTTTGTTTGTATTGCCTGTAATGAGTAATGCGGCTGAATGTATATTGCCTTGGCTATCTCCCAGATAGAGTGTTTTTCTTGCAGGTGCATTGTTCTTATCATAGTCAGGCATGATGAAGGGGGTTGATGTAGCTGTAAAGTTTAATACAATTTGGTGTGTATTATGTGTAGATTTGTCTGTAAGACTTCTAATGTAAAGTGTTGAAGTGTTATCATTATTGGTAATAACATAGGTGCTATAAACTTTACTATTAGTATCGGAGAAATAGACGCGTTTACCGTTATTAGGTGAATTGCTAGCAAGTGAACTTGTGACCGAATGATCTTCATCCCAGACTACATTATCTAAGTTACTGCTTGAGTCTAGCTTTAATACATACTGTCCTAAACCGCTTTTATAACTACCTACAACATAGCTGGCGTAGTTTCCAGAATGCTTTAGATCTAAAATATCAATAGCACCATGCATAAAGTGCTGACTAGGAAAATCGGTATAGTTATAAAGCTCTTTTACAAGTGTTCTGGGTATCCAGCCCCAGCCTAACCCTCCGTTACTTTGATCTACGGTATATAAGAAACCATCATCACTACTTATGAGTACGCGCTTTGTGCGTGTGGAAATCACAGTTGCGTTGTAATCTTGGTAATCAGAGTCATTTAAGTAGCGCAATATGTCCATATTACGAGTAATAAGAGCTAAATTATTCTTTGCTGAAATAGCACCTAAAAATGAATTAGTCTTACGGTTGCCAATATAAAGTGGGTTGCTAAATGAAGGGTTAAGTGTGTAGTTTTTGATACTGGCAACACTTGGTAATCCATTAACTGAAAAAGCGGCATCATCAAGTGAGTTAAATAGGGTTTTGGTACCTAAAGTATTCGTAGAATAAAGCTTTGATTGCCTTCTTGGTTGCGTCATTGTAGAAGCCAAATCCCAGTCAGCAGTATTTGGTGTAACGATAATGCCATTTTTATTCACGGTGTAGGCTTTCAGGTGCCCTTCAACTTTAGGGGTTAAAGTTGTTGATGCGAGAAATAGTTTTTCATTGTTTCTTAACTGTAAGTTTGGAGATAATGCATTGTTAATATTACCGCTTAATGCGGTACAGCTAGCGAGAGTAAAAGGGAAGTCTTGATCAGATACTGGAGAATTATTTACAGTGACATGTAAAGGATTGCTTCCATGTAATAAGCTATTTTTGGGCAAGTCAACATCTGCGATATCAACTTGTATCAGATATTCTCCATTATCTATATTAAAGGTGTAATGGCCATTTGCATCGGATGCGCTAGATTTTACAATTACATCACCTGCATCAAGTGTGCCATTGTTATTAATATCGCTGTAGAGTGAGATAGAAATACCTCCAATACCAGAATCGTTACTCTCTTGTTGACCATTACTATTGTTGTCTAGGTAGACGGTTCCCGTGATGCTGCTGGCTACTATTTCAACGCCCTTAGCCTCTATCCACATTGCGACCATCCAATCATAGATATGCCCACTAGGAACACTAGTTGAATAGTTTAAAGATGTTGCTCCATTCTTTACAGCAGAGCTGGCATCAAATAACTCATCTCGATTATTTGTGCTTACGGAATCGCCTTCTCCACCTGCGGTAAAGAGCCCTCCATTAACCAGCATTCCATCATCATAACCACCTGCTTGATCTGCAAAGACAACGCCATTGAGGCGTAGGGTAGAAACCTGAGGCAACCAGTCTGGGTCTTGTGTTATTTCTGTACTATAAGCAATGGACGTGCCAGAAGTTACTTTAAACTCAGGCTTTGAAGTGTTAATCGGTAAGGTTTGAATTGAACCATTAACACCCGAGTAGGTATTAACAGTTCCCAAGTTAATACCGATAACGGTCTCAACGGTATTGGGGTCATTCCAAATAACAAACATTTGCATACCCTCAAGGCTTCGATTGCCTGCTTCGGTGAGTTGCAATATATTATTGCCATCTGCTAGACCGTTTAGATCTTTTTCAAGCAGCGAGGTAATATCATCGTAGCGTACAAAAGAGGTTAAGCCACCTGTTTGAAATGAGGTAAGGTAGTTCAGACTAGGTTGAAAAGATACTCCCTTAATATTAAGTGTAATCGGTGTTATCAGAGGGACTCTTGACTGCTGTACATCTGCTGCTGCCAATAAAATTACTTTATTGACGGTTGCGTCAGCTGGTTTTTTGATAGTAATTGAGCAAGTGCTAGATTGTGGAATTCCAGATCTATATGTTAAATCTGGTCGATTTTGAGCGCTACACCCATCTGTCGACATAGTGATTTTGCCGCCCATATTGATGAATTGATTTATAGCGGCAGAAGCCGTATTTGAAAATACAAATAATAAAAGCAAGGCTAGTAATTTGTAAGGCAATAGAAGCAGCACTGTCTGGAATGCTGATAATTGTCCGTGGGGGGCTTGAATTGTTGATTGATTATTCTGAATAGTATTATTCATGTTGATGCCTTATTTTTTATTATTGGTTTTACTATTTGAAACGTATGTCAAATATCATTTTACTATTAATGGATAATGTTTCTAAAGCATCCTGCTCTGGGGATTACTCGCACTTCAATGAGCGCTGTAGTTTGTTGTTGTGCTCCCTTAGATAATCCTAAAATACTCATCGGTAAACAATTGAAGCCCTCGGTACCGTTACGTACAACAGGATCATGAATGCCTTTAGTGAATTGAGGTATAGAGACTAGCTTCATCGGGTTGTTGGTGTTATCTACAAATGTTAGGGAGCTATTGAGAGCCAACTTGTTTGGCATGGTTGCGTATCGACTTGTATCCTCCCATGCTGAGGCTTTTTGGTTGTACAGCTCTTTCCAATTATCCATTGTTTTTAAAGAGCTTTTCGGGCTAGTATTGTCTTCATTGCTCTCTGTGCTTAATGTTTGGACATTATTGTTAGCACTAACATTGGATAAACCCGTGTAGATATTTGCGCTGTTACGTAGATCGTAATAACCTGAATTTGTACTGTTTTGTACGAAGTTGACAAGATTGAAGTTACTGTTCTCCTGATTCCAAGCATAGCGAAATGCAGAGTCAGCTGCCAATATAGCTCGGTCTGTATCCACTTTGTTTGCTGTTAGTTTTATACTTGTGATAGAGCTATTAGTTGCTGTCAGAGTTAATAACGTCAATGATATAAATATCACTACAACGGTGAATAATAGCGCACTTCCGCTCTGTTTATGAGGCTGTAGATGCTTTTGTTGAGGCATATTTCTTATTGCAAAAAGCATCTGTTTATTTTTATTCTGGGGCAATGTATTTATGGGCATTTTGTATTTCCTTACAGAGACCTGTTTCTTATTGCAGCAAAAGATCTAAATGGGCGTTTGAATTTTTTATCCTTAGAAAGTGAGACATCCGTACTTTCTTGATAATTGAAATTTGTAGCATTAAATTCATAAGCAACTGCACTGGGCATCGTTACGCTTTCACTACTAGATGCCAACAACGCAATGCCTACACTGAGAACGCGGCTCCAGCTCACTACAGCAGAGGCATCCAGATACTCATCGACCATTTTGTCGTTATTTTCATCAACACCATAAACCAACTGCATATTAGAAATATTGCTGGCAAGCTCTGATTCTTGCAGAGCTACTGTTGAGCCTGTGTTACTTATTATGGCTTCAAATAGAGCAGGGCGGTTGTTTCTTCCCGTCTTGATGTAATACATATGTACAGCTAATTTCCCTATCTCAGCATTTGATCCATAAGTATTATCTAAAAATGCATTGTTACCAGGAGTAGTTGCTGTTCCTGCATTGATAGTAAGTGTTGAATTAGGTGCAGTGGTAGAAATAACACCAAGCTGAAATACTGAGGCTTGTTCAATATCACTTAGAAGTAAAATGTCAGATGCTGTGAAATCATTACCATCATCAATAACAATGGTCTTATTATCAGATTGACTATTAATTAGCATATTTTGTGATATTTCTTTAAGCAGTAACACATCAGTTCCTGCCAAAAAGCCTGTAATTCCTGCTATTGAATTTGTATTTGCTACATTATTAAATCCACTAATAGGCCTGGTTATATCCCATATCTGGTTAGTTGTAGAGTTAAGTAAGTTCTCTACACCAGAAGACAAGTCCATGTAAAAGCCGCTATAACCAGCAGAATTTATCTTCTTAGTGATAACGTCTAGTGAGAACTGCGCATTACGTTGCGTTTGTGAAATAGCTTTTTGAAGGCGAAAGGAAGATTTGTTACTGTCATATATTTTAAAGGCACCTGCTAAAACAATCAGACCTAAAAGCATTGCGATCATGAGCTCAATGAGCGTCAAGCCTATTTGACTCTTGTGGGTTGTTTGATGGCATATTGACTTATTCATAAATACACTACCAATGTTTGTTTTTGGGAATCATTAATGCTTTTATAGCTTACGGAAAGGGCACATAATCCTGCACTATCACAATTGATGGCAGCCTCAGCTGTGGGCACAGTATAAGAAAGGCCTTTCATCCAATTATAGAAACCCTTGTCAGGTTGTGATGAAGTGTCCGTAGGGGCGCTAAGGCTTGAAAAAGAAACCATGTTAGAGGCACTACCAATGTTGTAGTCCCCATTTATTGCAGCTTGTTTATTACTACGCATTCTAGCGATCATTTCTTCTAGGTATCCAATGGCTTGAATATCCATATAAGAAGCAGTTACCGACTGGTTGTTATATATTTGTAGTTTTGCAATACCTAGAAGGCCAATAGTCGTGATAAGAACAGCGACTAGAACTTCAAGTAAACCGAAACCTTGTTGTGATTGTTGGATATGATTTTTCATTTTTTAGACTAAATTTTTATTAATATATTATGGGCATTGTGATGCTTTGTCTTCAGCGTTGATATTTCCAGAGCGTTCGATATAAATTGTCTGGGCAATACTTGTATCACTATTGGATGGACATAGCCTGAAGTTTCCACTAAAGCCCGAATTTCCATTGGTTGTGCCCATGGGTAAAAAAGAAATATAACTTGAGAACACGCTATCATTAGCTATTAATGAAGAGCGTATATTTTTCAGGGAGAAAGTTTTTATAAGCTCTTCTGAGCTATTTTTTGTACCTGAGCTATTCTTATCTTCATAAATATCCCAGCCATTAATCCATTTGTTACCGGTGGCGGTGGCGTGGGGTGAAATGGTGATTCTAGTATTCCGGCGTATGGCTTCGCTCTGGGCAAAACGTAGCGCACTGCTAAACTCATACGAAAGGCTTGATACCTGGTTTCGCATTGTTATTTGTTGATAAGAGGGAATAGCAATGGCTAGTAGAATTACAGCGATAGCCATCGTGATGAGTAATTCCATTAGAGTAAAACCTTTCATTTTAGACTCGTTATTTTTATTATTGTTTTAAACGGTTTCACTGTAGGCTAACCTACCTAAATTCCGCTCACAAGTACCATTTGTCGGCAGTTGTACCCACTAGGTGTAAGGACTTACAAGTATCTTCATACAATCAAGAGTATACATCAGGTGTACAGATCCATTTTTTTCAAAAAATTCTGAACTCTTAATTTAAGATTTTATCTATAGCCGTATTTTTCTGGATATACGGTCTTATGAAGCCCTCTGAACAAGTCATGAGTGGATTTTTCAAAACCAGAACCGCCCATTTTTCGCCTAAAGATCTTACAAATAGCCCGCTATTCATTCGATTTTTATGCAAAAGCTGAACGATTCTGGAGATTGAAAAATTTCACCCGACTTGATCAGAGACTCCTTAAGACATTAAATAAAAATGCGTAATATTTTAATACTTCCCAACAAAGTTAATAAACCAACCTTTTGCATCACCCTCCGTATTCCTTAGATCATCATTAAATTCGGTGAAGTTATAGCCCACGCCCACTTTCATATTGTCACCAATATGGCGATCTACAGAAACCATCGCACCTTGCTGGCTATCATCAGAAGCATCAGATTTCAGCCAGTGGTATTCAGCCAGTGCATCCCAGTTTTCCACCATGTGATAGCGTAAGCGAGCTGCTGCTAATGTGGCATCATTCTCATGCCATGTTCCTGCATCTCTATCTTGACGGATTTCTGATTTCTTATGCGCTAGCTTGCCGCCGATTTCCCATTTCTGGTCAATATCGTAAGCAGCTTCAAGGCTACCGATAAGAGCTTTCTCATCAGGCTTACCTGTTTGCTCTAAAGGCTGTAAGTCATACAGATAGGTTACGCGACCCAGCATATTGAAACGATCATTATCAACAGGGCGGAAAGCTAATCCAACACCTGCTTCAGCAAATTTTGCATCTTTCAGGTTGCTGCTGTTATCTGTTGTCTGAGAATAATTAAGCTTACCTTGAACACGAAACTCAGGGCTAATCTGATAGTTCAAACGATTGCTTGTTAACCACTGTTCCGTATCAATACCTGTCGCCTTATCCTGACGATATTCCAGACGTGTATTGGCACGTGTTTTATCTTCATGGTAAGTCAGCCCAACTGAGAATGCATCACGATCTGTTGTGCCACCCGCATCATTATCCAGGCTGGCTGACTGTACAGACAGATTTGCAGCCGTAAAGTCATTTAGCTTGTAATCCAGCCCAAAGGTATGCCCTAAACCAGATTGCGTATCTTCATGAGTAAACTGATGCTCGGTATACACACGTAGCTGATCACTGATTGTTTTACGCTGTCCTGCGGTAAATGTGCCACGCTTATTATCACTACGGTCTGTTGAAAGTGTATAAGAGCCGTATACACCATACGTATCAGTCATGGCGTAATCTAGCCCGAAGGTTGCGCCTTCGCCACGATCACCGCTGCTGAATTCACCATTTAGGCTGAGCTTGTTATTTAAACGTGCTTTCGCGCCTACCGTAAACAGGTCATTATCTTTATAACTTCCTGAATTTGAAACGGTACTCTGAGCAATGCCATAGATATTCACACCTGGCTTTACATCCATGCCGACTTTCACAGCCGCTAATGTACCTTCGCCATCTGTTCCTGTAACCAGATCGTCTTTAACATGACGAACCTCAGCACCGATAGTAAGCTTATCAGAAGCTTTAAAATCAGCTTCTACACTTGCCGTTGTATTCGTGCTTATGCCTGATTTCTCAAGTTGTGTCGCTCTGGCGCTCACATCAAGTTTGTCATTAAGCTTAACAATCGCTTCTGCACCTGCATCGGTTGTTTCCACACCGCTATCTAAACGGGCTGTTGAGAAGCCTGCTTCACGCTTCTTCCACCATGCACCAACAGTCTTATTGCCTTGTTGATCTAGATTGGCTCGTGCCTCTAAGCTATACGCTTCGCCATTGATATTGCTGGCAGCCGTATTATTCGCAAACGGTGTAAAGTTAATACCGCCATCATCTGATAAGAAACTACCTGAAGTCTGACTGGACTGGCTTTCTGCATATTCTGCCTTGATGTATGTGCCTCTGTCTTTTTGTAGCGTTACATCAATACCTTTCACTTCATAATCATCATTATTACGGTTTTCATGGATATACGTGCCACCGACAGCCAGCTTATCGCCTAGCCATGCTTTACCACGTCCGCCATAAGTTGCTTTATTGGTATCAAAGTTATCAGGTACATATTCATAATCCACCATTAAAAATGCCTTATTTCCATCCAGAGGCGTGTCTTTGATAATCGACGGTCCAGCCTGCCCTGTAATATGCAGAAGAGGGCGGGTTAAGATAATCCGACCCTGAAAATCATCAATTTCATAATCACGACCTTCAACCAATACAATTTTCTCAACCGCTCGCTCAGTTTCACGCTGGCGAATCTCAACCCAGACTTTCTCTGAGCCTTTCACAATATCGCCATCTTTCAAGTAATACAGACTACCGCCAGTACCTAAGAACTGGTTATGACGGAAAGCACTTTGGCTTTCAGAGCCAAACACTGAAATATCTGTTTTATGCTCACCATCTTTAGTGGTCTGTGTGCTCTTATGATTTAACTGTGCGCCATACAAACTGCGGTTAAACTGTGCTAATTCTGTACCCGTTAAACTGGTATTAAAGTTACCCCAGATAGCTCGTGATTTATCCCAGTCCACACGCACATACATCTTTCCTTGGCTATCCGTATCATCAATTACCGTAGAGTCATCACCATATACAGGATAATACTTATCAGGGTCTAAGCGGCGGAACAGACTACGCGGATCTTTCTTATGGATATTATCAAATAAATCTTCAATATCCTCTGTGCCTGTATCAAGCTGTGCAGTGACTAGGTATTTACCTTTGATCTTGCCTTTTAAGTAAAATGCTAAACGACCATCAACAAAAATATCTCCATCGTAATGCCCTTTATCAACTTCCAAAGGCTCGATATTGCCAGTAACTTTGCTCTCGCCAATATTGAAATCAGCAAGACCGACCATAAACATATACTCGCCATCAACATTAGTGCCGAGGCTTTGCTTATAGGTTTTACCTGCTTTATCTGTGACGGTCACATCAAATTTATGAGTGCCTGTGGGTAATAAATATTCATTTACAAACTTTTGTTTAGCATCAAAGCTAACGGCTGTTCCATTAATGGTTAGCTTATAATCTTTAGGAATATCGCTACCGTGAATACGCACCCGTGAACCGTGAATGGGAATTGTTTGTTTTGCAATCAGTGATTCTGCAAACTGGCTACGACCTCTTAGCTTGCTGTGATTTAATTCACTAGAAACCAGCTGATCTTTATCATTGAGCAAGTTAATAATCTTGCTTTGTGTATTGTCCAGATTGCCTTTTGCATCATAAACAGTGAATACATATTCCAGTGCATCACCTGCCTTCAGCTTCTTGCCTGAAGCAATGCTTCCATCCCATTCAATACTCTGTCCATCCTTTAAGCCGCTGCCTTTAATAGAGGCAAGTGGTGCAGCATCTAGGCGACCCTGCTCATACACTGATAAATCCCAGCGATCAATAAAGGGCGTGTAGTTGCTTTGCACCGAGAAAGTAAGCGGAGATTCCAGCGCACCATTGTTAACCACAGCACTGCTTGAAGACGATATATTCATCGTCGGCGTTAGCTGTACAGGATCATTAGTAAGCCAGACAATACCGCCATCAGGAAGCGTTACACTACGATTCACCGCATCACTTACTTTGACTTTTACCGTTTCAGTGAAGTTGCGCTTAATGGTTTTATGCCCTTTAACACGCGTTGAAATTGTCACATCGGCACGACGGTTATCTTGACGATTTGGCTCGTTCATATTGTCTGAACGTGGCGTACCTTCTCCGTGTGTGGTGATTCTTAATGTATATGTTGGAGCTGCCTGAGCCATTGCTGTGATGCTGCACATAACCAGACCTGCAAGTGCCGTATTGAGTAAAGGATTGGCTTTTGTGCCTGTGTTTTCCGATAAACCCGAAGACGATGTTTGCTTCTTATTATTCTTGTATTTCATAGTTGGGAACCTGATTTTATTATTATTTCTTATAGTTATATAAATAGCTTTTAGTACAGAGTGATTAAAAAGGGGTGCTCAGAAGAGCACCCAAAACACTCTAGGGGATGTGATCTATTTCTTATTCATTATTAAAAAGACCATTTAAAAGCTTGGGGTTGTAATCACTTGCATGTGGATCGTTATGCGGAATTTCCTTATAAGCACTGGTATCAATGTCGACTTTCACATTACGCATCAGCTTCGAGCCAAGGCGCTTTTTCAACTCACCGCGAACCGTATTGGCTCTGCGCTCTGCCAGCTTGATGTTATAAGCGGCGTTATGACGTGAATCGGTAAAGGCATCAATGATGATGTGTCCATGCCCAATGCGTTCAATCTTGTTGGCGATGTCATCCATAATGCCGCGCTGATCTTCTCGAATGTTGTACTTGTCTTTATCGAAGAAGATGCTGCCAAGATTTACGTCTACCTGCTTATAAGTCGCTTGTTGAGAAGTCACCACACGGCTACGTTTGCTAGTACGATACTGTGCTGGCTGGCGCTCATGACGTGCTGGGGCAGATTGCTCTTGCTCTGGCAGTTTCACACCAAAGTTCATCTTGTTTAGCGCCGCACCTGTAAGACGTAATACACGAGGGTTTTCAGTGGTAAACTCTGCGCCATCTGGCAAGGTTGCTTTATCCACTTTCAAGATGAAGTTCTTACCAAAGCCACGTCTGCCACCATCGACATCAGGGATATGGAAACGTCCATAGCCATCTGTTTCAATCAGTAGACCTGTCACCGTTGCCAAACGTACACCTGGAATACCTTCCTCCTGAATGCCGTGATTGGTCAGCGTCACTTCCATATGCTTGCCTTGCTTATGCGTTGTGACACGCAGATCTTGACCTGTAATACCTTTCGCTTTCATGCCGTTATGCGATTCAGTTATTTTCCCTGCATGGTTCACTTGAATATGTGTGCCTTGCTTTGTGGTCACGGTAAAGCTGTTGTCACTGCTTAGCGGTAGCATCACTTTCTTGCTGTGCTTGCTTAGTGCATCTTGCTTGCTCTTGCGTCCGCTGATGTTGCCCATATTTTTCATAAAGCCATTGCTGCCTTTAATGGTGATACCTGTGGCATTAGCGCTGTCTTGATAACCATCGCCATCACGATCATGGAAGACTTTACCAATCAACGTAGACTGATCAATCACCGCTTCTGCCACAATAATTACCGTAGCTTTGGCGATATTACTTGCCGATGTACCATCAACATTCAGAGCGCGTGCTGTATTCACATGATTACCTTCAATCACGCTTGCACCGACTTTCAACAGATAGGTAATACGCACCTTTTCTTTACCAGCCAGATCAATATCATCAAAGCTCATGGGATCAACGCCCGTTGGCGTTATCAATATCTTGCTATCATCCGCCGTACCCAACAGCCCATCTGCACCTGCGCGGACAATCTTGGCAGAGCCATCCGCCAGCTTGAATCCAGCAGGCAGGTTGTCGACCACATGCAGATCATTGGCGGGTAGAGATTCAGCATTAGCAACATCAATCTGGTAGTAGAGCATATCGCCCACTGAAGCCTGATGCTTGTTGACTACTTTGCTCACCAGCACATTGCCATGACCTTTTGGATCAAGCGGAATGTGGTTGAAGATGATATTCAGATCACCCCCCGTTAGTGTGAAGCGTGTGAAGAACGTAGTGGGCTGATTCCCCGTAGGTGCATCTGGCTGACCTTGAACTTCACAAGCATTACTATTAGGAATCGCATCCGTTGTACAGGCTGCTTCATTCGCGCCGCCATTAAAGATGCCAGGCTGCCCTGTTATCTGTGTAGACGTTTGATGGTAATCTGTAGGAACAGACACAACATGGATGGTGTAAGTCTCTGGATCACCACAACTTGCGTGCGCTCCAGGATTCACATCAAAGGCATACATACCTGTTGCATCTGTTACCTGTCCTTGCTGACCTCCACCGAGGCAGGATGAATCTACAGGAGTACCACTCGCATTGAGCAGCTCCAGTTTCACGCCTTCGATAGGATTACGGGTCGAGCTGTCGTACATTACGCCACTAGGATCAATAGGTAGTGACAGATTCACTGGATGCGAGCCTGGTGTAGACGGAGACAGTGGACCATCGGTTTTCTGCTTGGCAATCAACGTGCCATTTTCGTTATAGAACTCCACCGTATATTCAGCTGGAATCAAACCATCAACAACATATTCACCCTGCGCGTTGGTGGTGGTTTCACGTACCATCTGACCATTAGAATCAATGACTTTCAGCGTCCAGTTTGACATCCGTTTTTCATTAGGATCAATATTGCCGTCCTTATCTCGATCTAGCCAAACCGTACCCACAAGGGCTGCTGATGGCTGATAGGTGACTTTAACAGTCGCCTCATTTGACTCTTCGCCTTCCTCATCTCTTACTGTGTATTTAATTGGCGTTGGATCACCAAGGAAGCCTGCTTCAGGTGTAAAGGTTATCTTTCCTGTGAGCGGATCAACCGTCCAAGTGCCTTCATTAGGTACAACCAGTTCCGTTACGGAAATATCGGCTGAATGGACAATCTTTACCGTCTTTGGATCAATATCATTATTGACATCACTATCGTTCACCAGAACATCTACTGTAATCGGCTTACCGAGCGGCTGTAATAGCAACTCATCATCCGTTGCAACAGGTGCAGGTGGTGGTGGCGGAGGATATTTAATAATCAATGTTGCCTGATTAGATGGATTACCCGTCTTATCCGTTATCGTGTATTTCACTGGAGTCGGGGCAGTCGTCAAGCCAGCATCAGGGATAAAGGTTACTTTTCCTGTTAATGGATCAACATTCCATTCACCCTCATTAGGAACTGTTAGCGTGGTGACGGGTGTACCGTTTGGATCAATCAACTTCACCGTACTTAGATCCAGATCATTCTCAGGGTCGCTATCATTCTCAGGCACATTAATGGTGACAGGAATACCAGGAACACTGGTAACAGAATCATTTTCAGCAACAGGTGGTGACTGAGGGTAGTCAACCGTGACTATCGCCTGATTAGATTTCTTACCCGTTTTGTCATTCACCGTGTATTTGATGGGTGTTGGGTCGCCTGTAAAGTCTTTTTCAGGGGTAAAGGTAATCTTGCCTGTCAGCGGATCAACATTCCATTCGCCTTCGTTAGGAATAGTGAGCGTTGTTACTGGCGTACCCGATGGATCAATGATCTTGACTGTTTCAGGATCAAGGTCATTCTCAGGATCACTATCATTACTGATAACATCGACAGTTGTTGGTGTGCCGCTAATGCCTGTCACAAGATCATTTGAAGCAACAGGAACGCTTTGTGGATAGTCCACAGTGATGGTTGCTTCGTTAGATCGCGTAGCTGTTTTATCAACCACCGTGTATTTCACAGGTGTTGGATCATTAGTAAAGTCAGCGGTAGGCGTAAAGGTAATATCACCCGTTACTGGATCAACAACCCATGTGCCTTCGTTAGGAACAGCCAATGTTTTAACAGGAATACCCGTGCCATCAATTAAGGTAACCGTCGTAGGATCAAGATCATTTTCAGGATCAGTATCGTTATCAACTGTTTTGATAATGGTCGGATTACTCGGGCTGGCAGGATTGCTATTGGTAACAGAATCATCGACTGCTACAGGTGCAGATTGAGGGTATTCAATCGTAATAGTTGCCTGATTTGATAGCTTGTCCGTCTTGTCTTTCACCGTGTACTTCACGGGTGTTGGATCGCCTGTAAAGCCAGCTTCAGGTGTAAAGGTGACTTGTCCTGTAAGTGGATCAACTGTCCATTTACCTTCACCTGTTACTGTTAATGAGGTAACAGGGTTACCCGCTGGATCAATTAGCTTCACCGTGGTTGGATCAATATCATTTTCAGGATCGGTATCATTGACCAGAATATCAACTGTCGTGGGCTGACCACTTGTGCCATTGACTGCATCATCTTCAGCAGTGGGAACTGTCTGTGGATAATCCACCGTAACCGTTGCCTGATTCGAGGTTTTACCTGTCTTATCATCCACCGTGTATTTCACAGGGGTAGGATCAGCTGTAAAGCCAGCCTCTGGTGTAAAGGTGATTATTCCTGAAACGGGGTCAGCCTTCCATTCACCTTCATTTGGAACAGTGAGGGTGGTGACAGGCGTACCCGTTGCGTCAATTAGCTTAACGGTTGTAGGATCAATATCATTTTCAGGATCTTGATCATTAGCAACAACATCAATAGTTGTTGGATTCGTAGGTGTTGCAGGGTTGCTATTGCTCTTTGCATCATCATTAGCCGTTGGTGGTGTTTGTGGGTAATCCACGGTCACCGTTGACTTGTTAGACTCTGCACCCGTTTTGTCTTTCACCGTGTATTTCACGGGTGTTGGATCACCTGTAAAGCCATTTTCTGGTGTAAAGGTAAGCTTGCCTGTAGGCGGATCAAGCTCCCACTTGCCTTCATTTGGCACCGTCAACGTAGTAACGGGTGTGCCATTAGGATCAATAATCTTAACCGTTGTTGGATCAAGATCATTCTCAGGATCGCTATCATTGAAAATAAGATCAACCGTTACAGGTGAGCCTGGTACGCCTGTCTTTGAATCATCTTTAGCGATGGGAGCTGTTTGTGGGTAATCCACATGCACCGTTGCCGCATTAGATTCCAGCGTTGTTTTGTCTTTTACAGTGTAAGTAATATCCGTTGGATCGCCCGTAAAACCAGCTTCTGGTGTAAAGGTAATATCACCTGAAGTCAGATTAACATTCCACGTACCTTCGCCATTAACCACTAGCGAAGTAACAGGGCCGCCAGCTCCAACAAGCCTGACTGTTGCAGGATCAAGATCATTTTCAGGATCGGTATCATTAGCAACGGCTGGAATAATGGTTGGATTTGTTGGTGCAGCAGGATTTGGATTCGTAACGCTATCATCATTTGCCACAGGTACTGTTTGTGGATAATCAATAGTAATAGTCGCCGTTGCCTTATTGCCTTCAGTATCTTCAACGCTGTAATTAACAGCGCTAGGATCACCTGTGAAGTTGGCATCAGGATCAAAAGTCACTTTGCCTGTAGTTGCATCCACTGTCCACACGCCTTCATCAGCAACAGTGAGTGAAGTCACTTCACTGCCATCACTGCTAATCAGCTTAACCGTTGTAGCATCAAGAGGATAACTACCCGCGCCAGCACCCTGATTATCATTGGCAAGGTTATCAACGATAGTGTTAGAGCCGACTACTGTGTTGCTGATGGCATCATCCGTTGCCGTGGGTACAGCAAAGCTAAAGGGCATGGTCACGGTTGCCGTATTGGATACAACACCTGCTGCATCTACCGTATGATAATTAAAGATTACAGGCTTATTACCATCCTCTGGATCAACCAGAAGTTTTGTCGCATCAAAGCCAGTAATCACTTGCCCTGCGGTAACAGGAACACCGTTATAGTGAAGTGTGCCATCAACTGGCAGGCTTTCAATAACAATGGTGCTGGGTGTCGTGTCTTCATTATCAGTCACTTGCAAAGCAGAAACAGCAAGCTTAATAGAGCCGCCAGGGTTCTGCTGTGAAGGTGCATTAACATCCTGAGCAACAGGGGCTTTATTCACACCAAAGTCCACATTGCTAACAGCCGTCGTCACCATTGCGACAGGGATTACGCCATTAATAGCCGTATCAGCCGCTGTATTTTCACTGCTATTAGACCAGTTAACAGGTAATACAGGAGAAGGCATTGAAATACCTTTTGCCGTTTGGATGGTGCTTAATACCACCGTGTAATTGCTGTTCGTATTGATCTTCTTGTTAAAGTGATAGCTGCCATCGTTGGCAATGGCGATGTTATCAATCACCGTGCCAGTCTCATCAACCAGATGGGCATAAAGAGCAGCACCTTCTAATTGATTAACAGGATTACCCGTTACACCATCGTTATTGCCATTACCATCATTGAGCACCTTGCCCGATATTTCTAATGGCGTACAAATTGCAAAGCCCGATAATGCGATAGCTGCGCGCGTCTGGCTGGCAATATCAGGGCCCGCTTTATGAATAAGAGTAATGGTTTTTACAGGTATGCCATTGGAAGAGTAGACCACATGACCTTCTGGTAAATCGGCATCTGTGCCTATTCCCGCCTGAGCGCCATTGGTATGAACATAACCGTTGGCATCTTTTACAAGGCTTGTGCCTGAGCCTAGCTTTGTATCAATGGTGACGGCATTACCCTGAGCATCAACACCTGTCATTTTAACTGCATCTTGCCAATCCCAGCCTGCTACGCCACCACGTTGATCACCCGAATCAATATCACGGATTCTCCAGTTATCAAGTAGCACTTCTTCAGCAAAAGTAATGGTCAGCGTTGCTGAATCACCACTGTTTAGCTGGAAGCCATCTGTGCCAGAAGGATTAGCCTGTTTACCTAAGTACATAGTGAGGTAAGGGCCGTTGAAAATACCCGCATTCGTGCCCGAACCATCAGCATAGTTAAATTGTGAGTCAGTATCCGCCAGTGACATAGTGACACCCACTTGCTTGCCGCCCACTGTAGTAAAGCTCTGGCTGGCAGGTGCATTCATATTCGACCACACCGACCGCGAACTTACGGTAGAGCCTTCCCATGTAATGCTGGAAGGGTTGGCGCAAGTTGCTACGCTGGCAGGGTCAATATCTGCCACCGCTGGTTTGAAGTAACCAATATCATGCTCGGCAACGCCGCCTGCTGGCACGGTTACCGTAGCAGGTGTTCCTGCTGGTGAGCCTGTTGCATTAGCGCCCTCTGGAATATCAGGATCATCAGATTTCACCACAATGCTGGCTGGGCCAACAGGGATACCTGTCACGCTGTAATCACCATTGGCATCCGTAGTTACTGGATGAGCGACACCATAGGCATCTGTTACGGTGATATTAATATTTGCCAGTGGCAATTCTGAGTTGTTATGTATTGCGTCTTGATTATCATCTTTAAAGACCGTGCCATGAACATCGCCTGTTTGTGGGCGATCAACAAAGTCATTATCCGTAATGCTGCCTGCTGAGCTATCAACGGCAATAATGTTATCGTTTCCACCATCTTTATCTGTTACTGATACCACACCTGCGGGATCAGTCTCTTTGACAATATAGTTTCCACCTGGTGCTTCAAAGCTGTAATTACCAAATTGATCGGTTGTGGTAGTGGCAATAAGTGTTGTGCCATCGGCTTTGTAAAGGTTAATAGTGACGGGAGATAATGGATCTTTTTCTGCCGTGTTATCGCCTGTTAAATCAATCCCGACATGACCACTGATAACGCGTAGTGAATCATAATCAAGCGTTACGGTTGCCTCGTTTGAAAGCTTCCCTGTTTTATCTGCCACGGTATAACGTAGCGGTGAAGGATCGCCTGAGAAATTAGCATCAGGTGTAAAGGTCATATTGCCATCATTGGCAACTGTCCATTGTCCCTCGTTTGGCACTGTCATGGTTTTGCCATCAGCCGCTATGAACGCGCCTGCAACAACCGAGCTAGTGATTTTTACCGTTGTGGGATTAAGATCATTCTCTGGATCTGTATCATTAGTCACCACATTGAGTACGCCAGGTGTACCAGGAATCAAGCCTGATTTGCTGTCATTAATAGCAACAGGAGCAGTCTGTGGATAGTTAATAGTAATCGTTGCCTGATTGGATTCTTTACCCGTCTTGTCTTTCACCGTGTATTTCACCGGTGTTGGATCAGAGGTAAAGCCATTTTCAGGTGTGAATGTAGTTTTTCCTGTAAGTGGATCGACAGCCCATTCGCCTTCATTGGGCACTGTCAATGTAGTAACGGGTGTGCCATTAGGATCAATAATATTAACCGTTGTTGGATCAAGATCATTCTCTGGATCACTATCGTTTAGCAGAATTTCAACGGTGGTTGGTGTGCCAGAAATACCTGGCCTTGCATCATTTTTGGCAATAGGTGCAGTCTGTGGATAATCAATGCTGACAGTTGCTTGATTAGACTCTTTACCCGTCTTGTCTTTCAGCGTGTATTTAACAGGAGTCGGATCACCAATAAAGCCATTTTCAGGGGTGAAAATTACATTACCCGAAAGCGGGTCTACATCCCATTTCCCTTCGTTTGGAACGGTCAAAGTAGTCACAGGTGAGCCATTTGGATCAACCAGCTTTACGGTGGTTTTATCTAGATCGTTTTCTGGATCAGAATCATTGGTTATTACGGTAACTGTTGTTGGTGTACCTGTAATGCCAGTCTTTGAATCATCCTGAGCCACAGGTGCAGTTTGTGGATAGTCTACCGTTACTGTGGCTTTATTGGACTCTACGCCTGTTGTATCTTTTATTGTGTATTCGACAGCTGTTGGGTCATCTGTAAAGCCTGCTTCAGGTGTAAAAGTAACCGCGCCTGTTGTGCCATCGACTGACCATGTGCCTTCATTTGGAACGCTCAGTGTTGTTACGGGTGAGCCAGATGGATCAACCAGTTTTACTGTTGTTGCATCCAGATTATTTTCAGGGTCAGTGTCATTCCCAACAACATTAATCGTTGTTGTATTCGTAGGTGTGGCAGGGTCAGGATTAGATTTGCTGTCATCAACAGCAACAGGAGGAGAAACTTTATTAATACCAAACAGCACATTGCTAACAGAGCTTGTAGCTATTGCAATAGAGGTTGTGCCATCTGCGGATGCATCTGTAACGCCATCTAGACCTTCGCCCGTGGCAACCCAGTTTGCAGGTAAAACAGTAGCAGGTTTAGCATTGCCTACGCTGCCTTGTGTACTACTAATTTGCACTTGGTAAGTTGTATTGGGTGCAGCATCATCTAGCTGATATGTGCCGTCGGCGGCAACTTGAGTTGTTGCTACAACATTGCCAGCAGCATCAATCAGGTTAGCAAATAATGGCGTGGCATCAGGATTGCCTAACCCTGTACCTGTAACAGAACCAGCATCGGTATCTTTAAGCACTTTACCGCTGATAGTCAATCCATTAAAGGGAAGCGTTACAGTTGCTGTATCAGATTCAACGCCAGCTGCATCCTGTGTGCTATAAGTGAAAGATGGAGTTACATCGCCACTTGCAGGATCAATAGTCAACTTATTAGCATCAAAGTTATTGATCACTTCGCCTGCTGTAACGACATTGCCGTTGTAATACAGCGTACCTTTTGCAGCATCAGGCAGAGTTTTGATAATGACTATTTTAGGTGTGCCATCTTCTTTATCTGCAATATCCAAAGCAGGAACAACCACACGGCTAGAACCACCAGGGTTTGGTTGAGAAGGTGCAGAAATATCACCAGCAGTAGGCTTCTTATTCAAACCAAATAACACATTGCTGACATTAGATGTCGCTACGCTTATGCTTGTTGAGCCATCCGCATTAGCATCACCCACACCGTTAATACCTTCGGCTGTTTGTCCCCAGTCTGCGGGTAGGGTGATAGCAGGTTTCGCGCTACCTACCACTCCTTGAACCGTGCTGATTAAAACATCGTAGTTGGCTTTACCAGGAACATTATCAAACTGATAACTACCATCGGCATTAACCGCTACTACGTGGCTTACTTTTTCGTTGGCTGTACCCACTGATGAAATGAGGTGAGCATATAAAGTTTGCCCTTCTGGATTACCCAGACCCGTGCCATCTACATTGTTGCCATTGGCATCATTAATCACCTTGCCGCTAACAGTAACAGGCGGAGTATTCACCACCGTACTTACACAGCGTGGATCACTTTGATCAGCCGCGCTACAGTTTGGTACAGGCTTACCCGTTTCCACCACGACATTTTCAATGCTGGATTCAGCAAGTGGATCATCCACCTTTACCTTAAAGGTCATATTGGCAGTGCCGCCAGCTAAAACTTTTGGGCTGGTAGCTGTACACACCGTGCCAGCAACCACACCTGTTGCACAGGCGCTATCAAAGCTATCACCCGCAACATTTGTGGTTCCCGCAGGGACTCGCTCATCAACACTAATCGTGCCATTAAGATCACCCACATTGACCAGTGAAATGTCATAAGTTAATGCATCACCAGGCTCGACAACAGGACCACCTGAAGCCAATGTTTTAGACATGTAAATTTCAGCAGGACAGGCTTCTTTTACCGAAGAAAAAAGAAAGCCAGGAGCACCTGCACCCGCATTTTCGATAACAATTTTCGAAATTGCCTTAGTTCCAATATCAAAGAAGACAATATGAGGACGATAGAAACCACTGGACAGCGAACCTGGCGCTCTTGCCAATCGAACTGTACCTGCTTCTGGTGAGCTTACATCAACCCTTGAACCCAGATCAGTAAAGGTGGTAGGCACGCCATTAGGATAACGACCCGATGTACCTTTAGCAGTAAAACTTACAAAGCTCTGTGGGTTAGGGATTAATACACCATCCTCATCATAAATCTGAATATTGTATATCTCACCTTTTTGGTCAATATCCGTAATCCCCCAGCGTGTTGTGAGAGGATGTTCAAAAGTGATTTCAATTTGACTACCCGAGCGTGATGGGTAGGCATAACCGACCCATGTACCACGAGCAAAAAGTTGCTGATTAGAACTAGCAGGCTCGGTGTAAGAAGCAATGCTTCCTTTTATCTTGCGATAAAAAACCTTGTTACTGCCTAACTGCTGCACATAACGATTACCATCCCATGTAGGTCTAGCAGAAAAGTCACCATTAGCAGCGCTGAACTCCACGTTAGTACAAGCCGTGGCAGGAGCTGCTACAGCAATATTAGAACCACCCAGAGTTAGCAAGCCAACTGCAATAGCACCTATTCTGTGTGTCTTATTCAAAGATTGTAGTAATGCAGAGAGGCTTAATTGTTTTAATAAGCTGCTTAGATACTCATCAAATGTCTCGAATGTTTTGGCATTAAATAACTTTAAACCCTGGCTATCCGTAAGGCTTGGAGGAGTAGCTGCCGAGCCAAACCATAGTTGTACCAGTTGCTTGTTAATTTTGGTATGAGCTGTCGATTTTTGGGTATTCAAATAGGCATGTTTTGACTGCGTATTTCGATCAGATGATTTATTACCAGAATTTTTCTTATTAGACATTTTTTACCAACCCTTATTTTTTTATTATTTTTTATCTTCTTTTATGTTCTATTAAACACTTAGAATTGCTTTATTATTAATCAATGGTGGTTATATATACACCATATTTGGATAAATGGAGTTCATCCTTATCCTCCTCCCTTTTAGAAAGAAGGATAGGAATTACTCTCTACTCCTCAAACAGCCCATCCAGAATACTCTCGTTATAATCAACCGCTTTCGGATCATTATGTGGAATCTGCTGGTAAGCTTTTGGATCAACATCGACCTTCACATTACGCATCAGCTTAGAACCTAAGCGCTTGCGTAACTCAGCCCGAACCGTATTCGCTCTACGCTCTGCCAGCTTGATGTTATAAGCCGCGTTATGACGTGCATCGGTAAAGGCATCAATGGTGATATGACCGCTGCCATAGCGTTCTATCTTGCTAGCAATGTCATCCATAATGCCGCGCTGATCTTTGCGGATATTGTACTTATCCTTGTCAAAGAAGATGCTGCCGAGGTTGACATCAACTGATTGATAGCTTGGCTGTTGGCTAGTCACCGTATGGCTACGCTGCTCAGTACGATACTGTGCTGGCTGGCGTACATGGCGGCTAGGGGCTGCTTGACCAGGTAACTTCACTCCGAAGTTGATCTTGTTCAATGCTGCTCCTGTGAGCCTGAGTACACGTGGGTTTTCTGTTGTAAATACAGAGCCTTTGGGTAGTGTCGCCTTATCCACTTTAAGGATAAAGTTCTTGCCAAAGCCACGTCTGCCGCCATCTACATCAGGGATATGGAAACGTCCATGCCCGTCAGTTTCGATTAACAGACCTGTTACCGTTGCCAGCCTTACGCCCGGTATGCCTTCTTCATGAATACCGTAGTTGGTCACCGTGATCTGCATGTTGCCGCCTGCTTTATGGAATTCAACCTGTAGGTCTTGTCCCGTAATGCCTTTGGCTTTCATACCAGTATGCGATTCACTGATCTGCCCTGCATGGTCTACATAAATATGCGTACCTTGCTGAGAGGTCATTGTGAAGCTGTTGTCACGGCTTAGTGGCATCATCATGGTTTTACGATGTTTGCTGATGGCATCTTGCTGACTAATACGTCCTGTCAAACCACCAAGGTGTTTCACAAAGCCATTGGCTCCTTTAATCGAAATACCTGTGGCATTGGCGCTGTCCTGATAACCGTCACTATCACGATCATGGAAGACTTTACCAATCAGCGTAGACTGATCAATCGTTGCATCCGCGACAATAAGCACCGTTGCTTTAGCCGTATTACTTGCAGGTCTGCCACCGCTGTATAAAGCATTCGCAGTATTCACATGATTGCCTTCAATAACACTGGCTCCAATCTTCATCAGATAGCTAATGCGTACTGCCTCATTACCTGCCAGATCAATGTTGTTAAAGGTCATCGGATCAGTGCCTGTGGGTGTAATCACCGTTTTAACATCATCCTTTGTGCCTAGCTGACCATCAGCGCCTGCACGTATCAAACGAGCTGAGCCTTTCGCCATATTGAAGCCTGCGGGTAGATTATCCACTACATTAATAGCGCGTAGATCAAGTGCCTTGATATTGGCAACTTCAATGCTGTAGTAGAGCATGTCGCCAATAGAAGCCTGTCGCTTATCAACCGTTTTGCTGACTAACACACTACCTGCACCTTTTGGATCAAGCGCGATGTGGTTAAAGATGACATCTCTGTCGCCATCAGTCAGGGTGAACTGCATAAAGTAAGTGGTTGGCTGATTGCCTGTAGGTGGCACACCTTGCGCCTGAACTTCACAGGAGTTATTGCCTGGAATCGCATCAACCGTACAACCTGCAACCGTTGGTGCGCTGCTGAATACACCTGGCTCTGGCTTGATTTGCGCGGAGCTGTCGAAGTAATCACCTGGCACACTAACGATATGAATCGTGTAGGTTTCAGGGCTGCCACATGAGTTTGGTCCATTTACCACGGCATTCGCGTTTACATCAAAGGCGTAGTTGCCTAGCGCTGTTGTTGTTTGCGGCTGCTGACCTGCGCCCACACATGCTGGGTCTACAGGATTACCCTGACTATTTAGAAGCTCCAGAGTCACACCTTCGATTGGCTCACGGCTTACGCTGTTATACATCACGCCACTAGGATCAATGGGTACAGATATATTTACAGGATGCGAACCAGGTGTTTGTGGCGAGAGTAGCCCCGTTTCCTGAGAGGCAATCATCGTGCCATTTTCATTGTAGAACTCAACCGTGTACTCAGCTGGGATCAGATCGTTGATGGCATATTCACCACGCTCATTGGTCTTCACTTCAGCAACAACATTGCCGTTTTTATCTCTGACTTTAAGCGTCCAGTTCGCCATACGTGGCTCATTGGCATCAATGTTTCCGTTCTTGTCCTGATCCAGCCAGACTGTGCCGACGAGGGCGGCGGGGTCTTCATAATCAATGCTTACTGTTGCCTGATTAGAAACCTTGCCTGTCTTGTCTGCCACCGTGTATTTAGCGGGGGTCGGATCACCCACAAAGCCTGCTTGTGGTGTGAATGTGATTGCGCCTGTAACCGGGTCAACCGTCCACACACCTTCGCCTGCAACTGTTAGCGTAGTAACAGGGCTGCCACTAGGATCAATCAGCTTAACGGTGGTGGGATCAAGATCATTTTCAGGATCAGTATCGTTATCCAGCACATTGAGCGTTACCGCCGTACCGAGCTTTTGATTGGTTTTCGAGTCATCGTTAGCATCAGGGCTTGTTTGTGGATAATCCACGGTCACTGTTGCAGGATCAGATTCCAGACCTGTTGCATCTTTCACCGTGTACTTAACGGGCGTTGGATCACCTGTAAAGCCTGTTTCAGGTGTAAAGGTAATATCGCCTGAAACAGGATCAACAACCCATTCACCTTCGCCAGCAACCGTTAAAGTAGTCACCGGATTACCTGCTGAATCAACCAGTTTTACTGTCGTAGGATCAAGATCATTTTCAGGGTCAGTGTCATTGGCAACCGTTGCAACCGTTGTGGGGTTGGTTGGGCTAGCCGTATTTGGATTTGACTGGGTATCGTCAACCGCATTGGTTTTTGTCTGCGGATAATCCACGGTGACTGTTGCCTGATTTGATTGCAGATCTGTGGTGTCTTTTACCGTGTATTTCACGGGCGTTGGATCACCTGTAAAGCCAGCGGTTGGTGTAAAGGTAATGTCACCAGTATCGGCATCCACTGTCCATGTTCCTTCGCCTGCAACATCCAGAGAAGTAACAGGATTTCCAGAGCCATCTAGCAGTTTAACCGTTTTAGGATCAAGATCATTTTCAGGATCAGTATCGTTATCAACCGTCTTCACTGTAGTTGGATTAGCAGGTGATGCTGTAACAGGATTGCTCTTGTTATCATCCACCGCTACAGGTTTAGTTTGTGGATAATCTACCGTTACAATCGCCTGATTTGAAATTAGCCCTGTTTTATCCGTAATGGTGTATTTCACGGGGCTTGGATCGTTGGTAAAGCCAGCTTCTGGTGTAAAGGTTATATCACCTGAAGTCGCGTCAACCGTCCACACACCTTCGCCTGCAACCGTTAATGTGGTTACTGCGTTAATGCCATCTACCAGTTTCACCTGCGTTGGATCAAGATCATTTTCAGGATCATGGTCATTGGCGACTACTGGCAATGTTGTTGGATTAGTCGGAGTTGCAGGGTCTGGATTAGATTTTGTATCGTTCTCCGCAACCGTTCCTGTTTGTGGATAATCCACGGTGACGGTTGCCTGATTGGATACTAAGTCTGATCTATCTTTAACCGTGTATTTCACAGGTAGCGGATCAGAAGTAAAGCCAGCATCAGGGGTAAAGGTAATATCACCTGTGGTTGTATTTACCGTCCACACGCCTTCATTGGCAGCGGTTAGGGTAGTTACTTCATTACCGTTTTGATCAATCAATCGAACCGTTGTGGGGTCGAGATCATTTTCAGGATCAATATCATTGCCTACTATCTCAACCGTAGTTGGATTGGTTGGTGTTGAAGGATCAGGATTGGTCTTCGTATCATCCACAGCCTGCGGTGTAGTCTGGCGATAATCTATTTTAATCGTTGCCTTGTTGGAAAGCAGGTTAGTGTCATCCTTCACCTGATATTCCACAATGCTTGGATCTTTGGTAAAGCCTGCTTCTGGCGTAAAGGTTACTTTGCCATTGACAGGATCAACCACCCAGATACCTTCGCCAGCAACCGCTAGACTGGTTACAGGGTTGCCCGCTGCATCAATCAGTCGAACACTTGCAGGGTCAATATCATTTTCAGGGTCTTCATCATTTTCGATAACTGAAATGGTTACTGAAGTGCCAGAGGGCTGATCAAGACGCTCATCATTAATTGCCACAGGTGTTGTTTGTGGGTAATCAACGGTTACTTTAGCCTTATTGGAAACTAAGCCAGAGTAGTCCTTCACCGTGTATTCAACAGGTGCGGGATCTTCAAGGAAGTCTGCATTGGGCGTAAAGGTAATACGACCTGTAACAGGGTCAACCGTCCACTTGCCTTCGTTAGCAACAACCAGCTCGGTTACTTCCGTGCCAGCTGCATCAATCAACTTTACAGAAGCAGGGTCAATATCACTTTCAGGATCGGTATCGTTAGCGATAACATCGACTTCAACCGCTTCACCACGTCCGCCTGATTTACTGTCATCAACCGCTACAGGGTTAGACTGAGGGTAGTCGATTGTGATTTTCGCACTGACTTTATTACCTTCGGTATCCTCAACGGTGTAATCAACAGGTGTTGGGTCTTTGGTAAAGTTCTGATCAGGATCGAACGTAGCTTTGCCTGTTGCAGGGTCAACCGTCCACACGCCTTCGCCAGCGACGGTAAGCGTGGTGACTTCATCACCATTAGCATCAACAAATTTCACTGTTTGAGGGTCGAGAGGATAGCTGCCTTTATCTGCGCCCTGATTATCGTTAGCAAGAATATCTAGCACCGTATTCGATGCGCTGACAGGGTTGCTTTTTGTATCATCCGTTGCCGTAGGTACAATAAAGTTAAAGGGCATGGTGACTTTCGCGCTGTCTGAGGCAACACCTGCCGCATCCACCGTGTGATAATCAAAGATCACGCTCACATTACCTTTGTTGGGATCAACCGTGAGTTTGGCTGGATCAAAGCCAGTAATAGTTTGACCAACATCCACAGGCAGACTGTTGTAATACAGCGTACCGTCAACAGGCAGGCTTTCAATCACAACCGTTGTAGGCTTGGTGTCTTCTTTATCTGCCACCACAAGATCAACCACTTGTACTTTTGTATCAGCACCAGGGTTTACTTGAACAGGGGCTACCACATCACCAGCCGTTGGTTTCTTGTTAATACCAAAATCAACATTTAGCTTGGAAGCAGAGGCTACCGAGACAGGAATAACGCCATCTAAAGCCGCATCCGTCGTTACATCTTCACTCACATTCACCCAGTCCACAGGCAATACAGGCGCTGGCATGGATGAACCTGCCGCCGTCTGATCTTTGCTGAGAACCACCGTGTAATCAGTATTAATCTTGATATTTTTATCAAAGAGATACGTGCCATCTGTGCCGATTATTACGCTATCAACAACAGTTCCTGTGCTATCAACCAAATGCACATATAAAGGTGTGCCATCGGCTGTTTCGATAGCCGCGCCTGTAACGCCATTGGCATTACCGTCACCATCGTTTTTCACCGTGCCAGCAATACGCAGAGGCGTACAAACCGCGAAGCCTGATAATGCAATGGCAGAACGTGTTTGGTTCGCCGCATCGGGGCCTGCTTTATGGGTTAGTTTTAGTGTCTTAATCGCTAAGCCACTGGATGAATAAACAATATGACCACGAGGCATAGTGGAATCTGTACCACCGCCGACAAGATCAGCCGCATTGCCTGTATGAATGAAGCCTTGAGCATCTTTAATCAGGTTAGTCGTGCCACTGAATTTGATGTCTAGAGGAACGGCATTACCGTTGGCATCCAGCGCTGTCATTTGCACGGCATCTTGCCAGTCCCAGCCAGCAACGCCACCACGCAGATTACCTGCATCAATATCACGGATTCTCCAGTTATCTAGCAGCACTTCTTCATCAAATGTGACTGTTAGTGTTGCTGAATCGCCTGCATGTAATTGATAACCATCGGTATCACCAGGGTTAGTTTGCTTACCCAGATACATGGTGAGATACGGGCCGTTAAAGATGTCTACATTGGTTCCAGAGCCATCAACTAGATTGAACTGTCCGCTGGTATCATCAAGGCTCATGCTCACGCCGACTTGACGATCACCCACTGTAGTAAAGCTTTTGGTTGCAGGAGTCAGCATGTTATTCCATACCGACTTCGAGCTTACCGTTGCACCTTCCCATGTAATACTGGAAGGGTTGGCACATTCTGCTACGTCTGCTGGATCAATATTAGTAATCGCTGGAACAAAGTAGCCAATATCATGTGTCGCTGTTGCATTGGCAGGAATGATAACGGTTGCAGGTGTGCTTGGAATTGCGCCTGTTACTTCTGCACCTTCTGGAATATCAGGGTCATCCGATTTAACGACAACTCTAGCAGGGCCAGCGGGAAGATTAGGTACGCTGTAATCACCATTAGCATCGGTGACAACGGTATATTCTTTACCATAAGCATCGGTAACAATAATATCTATATTGGCAATCGCCGTTTCAGAGCCAAGATGTAAGCCATCCTGATTACCGTCGCTAAAGGTTGTGCCGTTTAAAGCACCTAGCAAAGGTCTCTCAACAAAATCATTAGCGGGAACATCGCCAGTGCTGGCATCAACCGCAATGGTATTGTCATCGGTGCCGTCTTTATCCCATACAGACGTTGTGCCTGAAGGATCAGTTTCTTTCACAATGTAATTGCCGCCTGGTACATCAAAGCTGTAATTACCAAAGCTATCGGTGGTTGTAGTTGCCACAACTGTTGTGCCATCAGCGGCATAAAGCGTGATGGTGACTGGCTCTAGCGGATCTTTTTCAGCGGTATTATCACCGGTTAGATCAATGCCTACATGACCACTAATTTTTCTTAATGGATCATAATCCAGCGTTACTGTTGCCTCGTTTGAAACTTGCCCCGTCACATCCGCTACGGTGTAGTGAATAGGCGAAGGATCAGCTGTGAAACCTGCTTCTGGTGTAAAGGTAACGGTTCCATCATCTGTCACTGTCCAAACACCTTCATTGGGCACAGTCATGGTTTTGCCATCGGGCGAAATAACTGCGCCTGTGGCTACTGAGCTAGTGAATTTAACGGTAGTTGGATCAAGATCATTTTCAGGGTCAGTATCATTGGTTAATACATTGAGTGAGCCTGTATCGCCAGGTGTAAAGCCTGCTTTTGAATCATCGGCAGCAGCGGGAGCTGTTTGTGGGTAATCAATGGTAATAGTCGATGTATTACTGATGAATCCATTGTTACCTTTAATATTGTATTGTAGTGGAGTCGGGTCTTTCTTGTAGCCCGCTTCGGGTGTAAAGGTTACCTGACCATTATTATCAACCGTCCATGTGCCTTCACCAGCAACCACGACTTGATCAATATCACCGTCATTATCGGTATCTGTGCCTACGCCACCTGTGACGCTGGCAGGGTCAAAATTAACGGTAGCCTTATTGATACCCACACTTGGAACCGCATGCGTATCATTACCTAAAATATTCAAGCTGGTGGGATTATCAGCTGCAATAGGGGCTGGGTTTGACTCTGTATCATCCTTCGTAACAGGAGGTTCAGCGACCACGCTCACGACATTAGATAAGGTCGGTAAGCTTACGCCCTGAGCAAATGCGCCTGCTGTATTTGCATAACGCTGAAGACGGGTAATTGCATTCGCCTGAGGTTGCAAAGTCAATGTTACAGAGCAAATTGAGCTAGGTGCTAAATCAGCACCCGTTACACGAATCGCTGTTACCGCTGCATTATTAAAGCCACAATTAGCTGCTGGCCCTGCTGTTGTACCAGCACACCATGTTGTTGCGCCACCGCTTTTATTGGTGGTTGCAGTCGGGCTTATATCTATTTCGCTTGGTGTTTTATTGGTGTAAAGATACGTGAGAGTACCAATACACGAAGCACCAGGAGAAGCGCTTACATAATCCAGTGTGCCTTCAAAATCACTGCCAGGATTTCTGGTTTGAGAAGTGATATTAGAGCCAACGGTAAACTTGTAGCCTGTTGTACCATCACCATTGAAAGGAAGAATATCAATCATATCCAGTGCGGTGAGAGAAGTCTGCGTACCGTTTCTGGAATGCACCGTAAACTGTACACCGTCGCCCACATCAAAATATTGATCAGGCGTGGTTTTTGTAACAACCAATGCTGTAGGAATGGCAACATTCACATTCTGGTTAGCCGTTCGCACGCCTACATTACTGGTATCTGTTGGTGATGAAATTGTGGAGTAGGTATGTAACGTGCCTGTAGGCGCATCGGGTGCAACCTGTGCATCGTAGCTAATTTCGGGAAGTGGTGTATTACATGTTTTTGCACCTAAATCCCAAACAAGAACCGTATGATTTGCAGTACATGTTGTTTTCAATGTGCCATCTTCTAAATCAGCACAGCTTCCAATAACAGGCTCACCTGGAGGAGCGGATGTAGTACCTGCTACATAGTTAAGACCTTTATCCAGCATCTCAATAATTTTTACATTACTGGTTTCAACGCTCGTACCATCACAGGTAAAGCTAGGCGTTAAACTCACATCCAGCATATCGCCTGTGGTTACATTGGATTGAGCTATATTCTTTAAAACCCGAACTCTGGCGCGAACCAGCATAATGCGATCACCCGCATAACCTGAATGGGGTTCACTATAATCAGATTTTGGTTGATAAGTACTTGGATACCAGCCATTGGTTGCTGGGTATCTTGTCGCATTAAAATAGTTATCGTCCGTCACACTGGCGTAGTTAGGAATAATCGTTCCAGAAGGCAGAGGGTTGCCTGCAAGATCATTACTACGCGCTGTTAAATTGATAATGGAATACGTGTTAGTGCCAGGAGGCAAGCCATTCGGGAAACGCACCCTGATTTTTGTAATTGGGCCGACTGCTCTTGCAGCTGTTGTGGTTGCATGCCATTGAATAGACGCATCACCACATTCCTGAGCCACACGATCCTTAGGATCAGCATTGGGATTAGGAGGCCAGCTTCCACTCACATAACCTGTGGCATATTCATAAATGGGTGCAATATCTGCATCACTATGACCCGAGTTATAAAATACCTTGGTGGCATGTCCTGGTGTTGCAGGGTTGTCTGTTACATCAACCTTATTCGAGTCAAAAATATCACACACAATACCGCCTGTTAGAGGCTGGCTGCCCTGATTATAATAATTGACTCGGCTCGTCCATTTAGCCTCTGGAGTAATTACGCCATCACCTGCACGATAACCTGTTGCGCCGCCTGGTGCTGATTCCCACCAGCGCGCCAGATTAGTAGTGTAATGCTTACCGAAAGAGCCTGAAGTTCCATATAAGGTACGTGCATATGTATTGTCTTTATCGCTCTCTACATCAGCGCCAAAGTTTGATTGTCCATCAGCCGAATCAGGATCAAAATTCTTTAATACATTCTTTGTTCGTAGCTCATCCGTGGTAGCTGTATCCGTTGCATTAATACCTGCTGCAATATCCTCATCAGGAATAAACACGCGAATAACGCCAATAGCAGCAATGGCGCGAGTAACAGGAATAGGGTTATCATAATACGAAGTGACCGTTGGAATATGATCAAGGCTAGCATCAATATGCTCATGCTTAATATGAATGTCTCCACCTGGAGCAGCCTGTACACAGGTTTGCACCATTGTTGCCAAAGGCGTTGCTACAGATTTTTCGGGTTGATCAGCACGGTAATAAGAAAAAGGATCCGTACTATTAGCACGATCCTTACGACATTCAACAAGCTCTGCATGAGGCGCAACACTGGTAAGATCATCATCAAATTCCAGTGTGAAATCAGTACCTAACGAAGCATTACCCAATACGCCAGAAGCGGTATCTGTTGTACCAGAAACCTCATCAACTTCCAGATAGTATTTATACTCAATAATGGTTCCAGTCTTACCGTTAAAGTTTTGACCATAACTGTAAGTGTAAGCACTTTTCTGAAGATTCCAGCGTGGTAGCGATGTTGTAATAACTGAAGTACCCGCTGCATCCTGCTTTTGCGCCGAATTATCTGATGATGCAGTAATGATGATATCGCCAGGTTGGTGACCATTGGGCGCACCACCTTTAACCACTACATTCATCGGTAGATCTTCACTATAAGCCGTCGCCGTTGAATAACCAGAACGCACACATACCAGCGTTAAACCATCCGTAGAAATAGATGAACCTGCTTTACAGGCGGAAGGCAACTCACCCCAGCGCAACGTGTTATCAGGAAGCACGGCGGTTAGCGTGACTGGCTCATTGCCATTGGTCATACTCCAACCCGCGAAGACCTCAAACTGATCATTATTTCTAACGATTAAATCGCCAGAATACGTATCATCTGTTGGATCATTGGCTGAATTCTTTTCATAACCTGGATCATCAGAGAAATCACAGCCAGGAGCGCTGTTGCTATTTGTATTAGCAGAGGGGCAAATGGAGATACCATTAACCTTATCGGAAGTCTTATTCAGATCACCAACTATGCCACCCGTTTTACCATAATAAGTGACCAGACTAAGTGTTTCGGCAAGTGCTGGAGCATTGGCTCCTAACGCCATAAGTAGTAATAGAGCCTTTGCTTTACCAGCAAGGCGCTGCTTTAACTTTTGCGACATCGTGATTCCTCTTTCTTATTATTTTCTGTAATAACTAGTTATTACAGTTGTTTATTTGATTGTGATAAGCCCATTGCATGTAGAAAAATGCAACACTAACAAGCTAAATAAAGAGACAAGCCAAGAATAAAAAATGAATTGCCCTTATATTCCCCATATTCGTTTAATTATTGCACGATGATTATATTTTAGGCATAGATGACGGATAAGCGGTCAGCTTGGATTTGTGTTGAAAAAAGGTAGAGGAGGGGGCTTTGTACCTAGACTGGGTACATGAATACAGTCAGAAAACTACCAACTTAATGGAGTTAAGTGTTTCTTTTTACAAAGTTGTTTGTAGTTTCAGGTTTACTTTGAAGTAGCTTTCTAAATTTAGAAGCCTCGTATATCTGTATGTGCATTCATTATCTGAAATTGATTATGATAGGCTTATTGGTATATACCAAAGAATGTCAGGAGACTCAAAATGAGTACACCAGTTGCTAAAATATTTATGATTGGTCGTAGTCAGGCGGTGCTGAATAAAAATACGAAGCTAAACCAATACCTTACCCCCTTTTATCTGCATTGAAGTCATGGGTTCAGATAGTTATTAAAAAAATCAGGGTTTAGATTCAAGCAAATAACTCAATGGGCTTTTTACTCCATCTGCGCCTTGCTTTAAAATATGTGTATAAATCTCAGTAGTTTTTACGTCGGAGTGTCCAAGTTGCTGCTGAACAGTGCGAATATCCGCCCCACTTTGTAATAAATGTGTTGCAAATGAATGACGTAATGTGTGAGAACTAATGACCTTACGAATCCCCGCATCGTGCCCTGCTTTTTTTATTACCTTATTTATCATAGATTCATCTAGGTGATGCCGCCGAACAAGACCCGTTTGAGGATCAACGCTTAAGCGAGTTGAAGGAAAGAGGTACTGCCAAGCAAGTGATTTATTGGCATGTTGGTATTTTCGTTCCAGCGCATCAGGCATCCAGACACCAGCATACAGCTCATTTCTATGGTCTTTCTCTAAGAAAGATTCCACTCGCTTAATTTGCATCTCTATCATAGGCAATAACTCCACCGCCATTGTAGTAAAACGATGCTTAAAGCCTTTACCATTCCAAACACGCACCTGTTTTAAATCAACATCAATATCACCTGTTCGCAAACGAACCGCTTCCATGCGTCTTAACCCCGAACCATAAAGCAAACCAAACAACAACTGATATTGAAACGGAATATGATCAAATAATAATTTAACTTGATTCTGGGTTAAAACTACAGGCAGCTTTGCTTGTCGCTTTGTGCGTTTGAAAGCACTTACATCACCTAATGGCTGTTCAAGAAATTTATTGTAAAGAAACATCAATGAATTTAAAGCCAATGCTTGTGTACTTGCTGACACTGCTCTATTCACAGCCAAGTGTGTCAAATATTTTTCTACATCAGTCATAGCTAATGAAGAAGGGTGTTGTTTGTCACAAAAAATAATAAATGAGCGAATCCAGTAAATATAGGTATTAATAGTGCGCTTGCTATAGCGTCTTGCCATCATGAAATCAGATATTTCATTCAAAAAAGGTGATTGATACATAAAAGAAGCCTAGCCATCAGAAAAAGATTTCAGTATATTCGTAACCATCAAGACTTATGTGGGAATTTATTCCTACATAATGAGTTTTCAGGATGAGTGGCGGGTATGCTGAGCTTTAGAGAACAACGAATTGTAGGGCTTGTATGAAAATCACACATGATTAGCGGGATTCCCTATAATATTGTTTTGTGGGACGCTAGTCCCATAAAACATGCTGTTAGGTTGCCTTAACAGGCGGTTTTGTTTCTTTTTCTTGGAGGTTTAGCGCTAATAGCTCGAGCGCATTTGCGTGTGATTCGAGCGCTCCAGCAAGACATTCCATTGCCTCTGCGTGTGTAATAATTGCATCTATAATGTTTACACTTCTGCCTTGGCAGTCAACGTAAGTCCCTTCCAAGTCCTTCATGATAGAGCCTCCGCAATTCTTTTCAAACTTCCGTTTTTTTCTAGTTGCTCTAATCTTTCCATTGAGCCAGCCATTTTTTCAAGTACGTTACAGTATTTTTCTATCTTGTCTAAATCTGCCATTTTTTCAACT
>JAUTBV010011016.1:0-22385 GCA_032361325.1 Lepetodrilus fucensis | reverse complement strand
AGAGATTTAATACAATCTCTCATACAAATGAAGATGCACAACCTCCAGTTGATAATGGCACTTTATCAATAGAACATAACTTAAGAGGTTTTATGATTACTTTAGAAAATGATCTAATCACAACTACAAATACAACAGATATATATATAGATGCAGATAATAACCCAACAACAGGACTTATTGTCAATGGTATAGGTGCAGATTATAGAGTACAAAACAATATATTAACAAGATATAGAAATAACACAGGAACATGGATAGATCCAGTAACAGCTGGTGTTATTAAAGAGATGCATGGTGAACATAGAGCTATCATATCTATTCCTAGATGGAGAATTCTTTCAAGAAGAAATATCTCTTTAGTTGCTACAGTAGCAGATGAAGAAAATAATATCATTTTCACTTATGACCCTATAGAGTATGAAGTTAGAGGTGATGATGATGAGATAACTCTATCTTTGGATGATCCTGATTTTTATATTTTTACTGTGCACTCTCCTTTAATTGGTATCGATACTCTTGAACCTGCTGGTGGTGGAGAAGTTAGTTCTTTTCATTTAGCAATCGATGCGGACAATAATGAAGCTACTGGTAATAGTATGAATGCTATAGGTGCAGAGTATTATATGGGAACATGGAATGGTGCGATAAACAGATATGTAGGTCCAATCAATGAAGCGTGGTGGACAAGATTTGAAAGGGGTGAAGCTGGAGAAACAGAAATATCAGTTTCAACTCATACAGTTGAACTTAGAGTACCTAGAACAAGTATAGTATCTCAAGATGGATTTATAAATGTTGCTTGTACATTTAACCATCTAGAAAATGGTCGGCATGTACATTTTTACTGGACAAACCATTATGAGTTTAATGTAAATCCATAATAAATATAGGGTATTAGATCTAATACCCTATAAGATCTTACCCTTGTCTCCAAAGATAATACCCTATTGTTGCTACAACTACAACACCTACTAAGTTTATGATAACTCCAACTTTTGCCATATCTGCTATCTTGATAACTCGACTACTCATGATGATGGCATTTGGAGGGGTGGCTATTGGGAGCATAAAAGCATAACTAGCGGCTATGGTTGCTACCATCATCAAAACTATACCATCAGATCCCATATCCTTTGCAAACTCGTAAAATATAGGCAGTGCGATAGAGGTTAGAGCGGTGTTTGATGTAACTTCGGTAGAAAACGATACAAACAAAGCCACAAGAACAAACATCCAAAAGATAGGCATAGTAGATATAAAACTTAGTTTAGTTGCTATATCAGCTGCAAGTCCCGTCTTTGTAAAAGCAACTGCGATAGAGAACCCCGCACCAAATAAAAATATGATCTCATATGGCAAGTCTTTTGTATCTTCCCACTCCAAAAAACCATATTTTGGTAAAAACATCAAAAGACCAAAACCTAAAAGTATAAGTTTTTCATTTAATCCAAGTCCCATATAAAAGGGTTTTATAGGTGTATTTACAATCAAAAGAAGTGAAAGTGCTCCAAGTATATAAAGAAGTCGTTTTTGAGTTTTTGTTAAAAGAGGAGTCTCTTGTTTTTTATCTTCTACCTTTAAATCTTTAACACTTCTTGATAAGAGATAAGGTACAAATAAAAGCATCAAGATAGCGATAGGTGCGACCATAACTACCCACTCTCCAAAAGTAGGAGCAACAACTCCTTGATCTTCTAAAAAACCTAATAAGAGCATATTTGGAGGAGTACCTATAGGAGTTATAATGCCTCCAACACTAGCCCCATAAGCTATGGAGAGTAAAAATCTAACTTTTAGTTTTACATCTTCAGTTAAAAACATACCTATTGGCATAAGCATAAGTGTTATGGTGGTATTTGATAAGATTGAGCTTAAAAGTGCGGATGTGATAGCTAGAGCATATATGATTCCCGTTGGTGTGTTTGGAAAAAACGATAGAAGTTTTGAGCTTAGATATTTGTGAAGTTTACTCTTTTCCATAGCTATCGCCATCATAAAACCACCTAAAAATAGAAATATTATAGATTTAGAGTAGTTTGGTGTTACAGAGTTTAGATCTAATATCCCAAATGCAGGAAACAAAAGAAGTGGAAGCAAAGATACAACGCCTAAAGGTAAAGCACTATTTGTCCAAAGAGTTACTAAAAATGCTACGATTGCAATCAGAAGTGAGTGAGTTTGACTAAATGCCAAGAGTGAAAGTAGGAAAAATCCTAAAGCTATAGCAAGTGCGACTAAAATACCTCTCATATTGACTCCTTGAGAGGTATTTTAACAAGTTTAGGCTAATTGATCCTCAAACTGTAGTTTTAAAGTCTCATTAAAAGCATCAAGATCTAAACCGTGAGCTTTTACAAGGTTTGTTGCTGATTCTATCTTGATTGAAAGTTCTACATCTTGTGATGAAGTTATAGTCTTTATAACTTGTAGTGCTTTTGAGTAATCTTTAGCACTGTTGTTTGGATCTTGGGGATTATTTAGATACTTGATAGCATCACACATAGTATCATCAAAATTCCACTCTTTAAATATGATAGAAGTTACCTCTTCATTGCTCACACCAAATACCTCTTTTTCAAGAGCTTCAAGCTCTAACAAAGTTGTAGTTTGTGAAGCTTTTTCTTTAAACTCTTCAACTCTATCTTCATCTTCAAGTATGTTTGAAAGAACAATTTTTCCCATATCCATTAAAAATGATGTTAAGCCCAATATATCAAGCTTAGATCTATCTTTTTTATACCAGTTTACTGCAAGTGCATTTTGTGATTCAGTTGCAGCTATAAAGTCTTGTTCACTCATATTGTAAGGTGATAGATTTAGATTTAGTTTCTTTTGTAAAAATGAAGAAAATGCAAAACCTTTAACTGTGTCCATTCCAAAGATTGAAACAGCTTGAGAGATACTTTTTATCTCTCTACTAAAGCCATATAGTGGACTATTTGCTGCTTTTAGTATGTTTGCCATAGTCATTGGATCTGATTGAACAACTTTTGCAAGTTCTCCAACTGATCCATTTTCATCATTGCATATCGCCATCACTTTAGAAACTGTATCATCTAGTGGTGGAAATGCCTTAACTTTTTCAAGTATTAAATCTTTTGTCATTATAAAAACCTTTAAAATATTTAGTATATGAAACTATATCGGCATTTATAACATTTGTTTAATAGTTTAAGATATACTTTTTGTCCACTCTTGCATAAAATCATTTGCTTTTTCGTTTGGTGCTTCCATGAAATCTATAACAAACTTATCTCCCATATCACAAACTCCGATAGATCTAGGTCTTATTGCTGCTACTTTTGAAGTTGGGATCTCCACTCCAAAACAGAAAATTATATTTTTTACATCTTTAATCTCTGGGTTTATAGCATGATTGGGAAGTGAAGAGGTGTGTGCAAAGTGATCAAATGTCGCGATATATCCAGCTATAGGGTTAGAATCTATCATATCTTTAAAATAAGCGATAATCTCATCTACATTATTTTTACTGATTTCACTTTTTTTAATCTCATAACTAAGTATTGGGTACTTCTCTTTAAAAACGGTTTTTTTCATAATATTCTCCTAAATTTTATTTGAGAGTGTATCAAATTAAGATAAATATTGTATTAATTGCTATAATAAAGTTATGAAATTTTTTATATTAATAATTTTGATAGTTACGACTATCTCCATATCACTACAAACTAAGGAGAAAAAGATGGATTTTAGAAAACTAAATGACCAAGAGGCTAGGGTAATACTGCACAAAGGTACAGAGATGCCAGGAAGTGGAGAGTATGATGAGTTCTTTAAAAAAGGGACTTACCACTGTCGTCAGTGTGATGCTCCTCTTTATAAATCAAACGATAAATTTCACTCAGGTTGTGGATGGCCTAGTTTTGATGATGAGATTGATGGGGCGATTAAGAGAGTTACTGATGCAGATGGAAGAAGAGTTGAGATAGTGTGTGCCAAGTGTGGTGGGCATTTGGGTCATGTTTTTGAGGGTGAGCAACTAACTCCTAAAAACACTCGCCACTGTGTAAACTCAATTTCGATGGTTTTTAAAGAAGCAACTCATGAAAATAGTAAAAAAGCATACTTTGCAGGTGGCTGTTTTTGGGGAGTTGAGTTTCACTTTGAGAAGCTTGAGGGTGTTATAGCAGCTGATAGTGGTTATATGGGTGGAGATGGTAAAGATCCAACATATAAAGAGGTTTGTGGTGGAAATACGGGACATATCGAGGTTGTGGAGATTACTTATGATCCTAAAGTTGTATCATTTGATAAGTTGGCAAAACTATTTTTTGAGATACATGAGCCATCTCAAGCAAATGGACAAGGACCAGATATCGGATCCCAATATATCTCAGCGATATTTTACAATAATGAAGAGGAGAAAAAAGAGTCTCAAAAGCTGATAGAGATTTTAAACTCAAAAGGTATGAGCGTAGCTACAAAGCTTATAGATGCGAATAAGCACCCTTTTTATAAAGCTGAAGAGTATCATCAAGATTACTACAAAAAGCACAATAAAGAGCCATATTGTCACACATATACTAAGAGATTTTAAAGTTGATTAGAGAGTAGATCTAACGCAATTTGTAGCTTTTCTCTACTCTCATAATCAAACGATACAACACTCTTATCTTTAGTATGCACAAATATTGCATACTTTACAACAACCACTTCAGGATTATCTTTTTGGCTCTCTACCCACTCTAAACTTATAGGAGTTAGCTCATCCTCAAAGCCAGTTTTTATCATAGCTGATGGATATAGTTGGGCTATATTTTCAAGTTTAAAACTTTTTCCCTCAATCTCTATCATGATTAAACAAACATCAAAAAGAAAAATACTACAAAAAGTACAAAGTGGACAAAGCCCTCTAAGACATTTGTCTCACCATCATTAAAGTGGATTATTCCAGCTAAAAATGTCAATGAGAGCATGATGCCTTGAATTGGAGTGAGTGCTAGATTTATCTCCATGCCCATAAATTTAGTGACGATTAAAACAGCTGGTATGGTTAGTAAGACGGTTGCTAGTGATGCTCCGATGGCTATGTTTACCACTGTTTGCATATTGTCATTTGCTGCGGCTTTTACTGCAGTTATAAGTTCAGGTGAAGCAGATATGATAGCCACTGAAAATGCACCAAGAGCGAGTGGTAGCCCAAACTCTTTTAAGTTGTTCTCCATAAATACCGAAAGAACTTCTGATAAAAGTCCGATCATCACGATAGAAAGGACTAAGATGATAGCATGATAGACTCCGTTTATGTGTGAAGTATCCTCATGATGTGCTCCATCCTCTCCCTCTTCATATACAAAAAAGTAACGATGTTCTTTTAGTTGAACTCTTGTAAATATGATGTATAAAATCACAAACATAACAATCGTAAAGTTAAAGTAAAGTGTTAGTTTTTCATGATCTATAAAGTGGGGAATCACCATAGCAATACCCATAGATACCAAGATCATAGACATATAGGAGTTGGTTGAGTCTACATTGTACTTCTGCTCTCCATACTTGATACCCCCAATGATAGCAGCAAGACCTAAAAGACCATTTATATCAAGCATAACGGCTGAGTAGATAGTATCTCTTGCAAGAGTAGGGTTGTTAGAGTGACTCATCATGATAACGATGATTACAATCTCCACTAAAACAGCAGCAACTGTGAGTATGAGCGTTCCATAAGGCTCTCCATACTTGTGTGCTAACACCTCTGCATGATGAGCGACATTTAAAGCAGCATATATGATAACGGCAAATATCACAATAAAACCGATGAGATTTCCCATCATAGTTTGAGAGAGGGTATGCTCAAATGGCATGATACCTGCAAGTGCGATGATAGATACGAAGAGTGGGTACTCTTCTAGTAAGTTTTTTAACATAAGTTGTAACCTTTTTGGTTTTTGATAGTTTATCAAAAAAACTTAAGAAGTTTGATATAATATTTTCATGATAAAAGATGATAACTTTGCAGAAGAGTTTATAGGGTTAGATCTATCAAACCAAAAGATAGAAAATGTGGAGTTTGAAGCTTGTACATTTACTAAGTGTGACTTTTCAAATGCTAGTTTTAAAAAGTGTAGATTTTTAGATTGTAAGTTTGAGCATTGTGATCTAAGCTTGATAAGTGTGCTTGATAGTCTATTTAGTGGAGATAGTTTTGTGGATTGTAAGCTTATCGGTGTTGATTGGAGCAAGGCTAGATGGGATGCTCTTAGTTTAGTTGCTTTGAGTTTTGAGAGGTGTTTGCTTAGTGATAGTTCATTTTGGGGATTAAAGCTTAGAGATTGGAAGTTTTTGGAGTGCATACTAAAAGGGGTAGATTTTCGAGAATCTGATATGCAAGAAGTTGATTTTAAGTTCTCTAATCTTAGTGGTACACTCTTTAGAAACACAAACCTAAAAAAAGCCGACTTAACAAACACTACAAACTTCGATATAGATCTAAAAACAAATGATATAAAAGAGGCTAGATTTAGCCGATACGAGGCTATAAGATTGCTTGGGAGTTTGGATATAGTGCTAGAGGATTAAATCTCCACTCCATCCCAAAACTCATCAAAGTCTAAGTTTGTCATAGCACTTTCATCGTTGGTATTTTTCTCTAATAGTTTTTTTTGTTCATTTTCAAAGTAAAGAACTAGGGCTTCATTTAGTATGGTGTTGTGATCTTTTTTTAAAAGTTGGCAAAATGTTTCAAGATCATCAACTACGCTTTTTTTTAGTTCAAATTTCATCATATGCTCCTTTTTTATATATTATTATACACAAATGAACTATTTTTGTGCAAATTGGTAACACTTTGCTTACACTTTTATGATATTATAAACTTAAATATTTTGTATAAATATAATTTAAAAGGAAATATAATGAAAAAAATCTCAGTTTTACTACTCCCTCTACTTTTGAATGCAGCTCCTGACGCACCATCTCATATACAAACAGTTGCTTCTTCTAACTCAGTTACTATCTCATGGCATGATAGATCTGATGATGAAAGAGGTTTTAAGATATTTAGAAATGGCAAGTTTATAGCACTTCTTCCAGCAAACTCTGTAAATTATATAGATAGAGGGCTTAATGGTAATACATTTTATAGGTATGAAGTTAGAGCAACTGATGATAGAGATAGCTCTTTAAACTCCATAAAAGCGGTAAATAAAAATGGAAATTTGATACTTTCGTTGGATGGAAATCTAGCTGAGGGTTCACATGCTGATTTTTTTATAGATGCTGACAATAATCCAGCTACTGGTTATACAAACTCTGAGATCGTAGGTGCAGAATATCTAGTAAGCAATAGTATACTATATAGATATCCAGATGGTGCAAGAGGCTGGAAATGGGATTTAGTAAGTCGTAATATCCAAGAGGATAAAACAGACAAAAAGTTTATCTCTACGATAGCACTTAATAGTATGAATCTTGGCAAAACTATAAAATACTCAGCTAGAGTAAGTTCAAGTGATTGGAACATACATACAAACTTTTCTAATATGAAAGAACATACTATTGGCAATGATGGAAAAACACCTATGGTGATTGTAGGATCATCTACTGTGCATATCGTAAATGAAGTTGATGATGAAGTTTATGAGGATAGAACACCTTGTACTTTAGAGGGATGGGGTGAGATTATACCAGAGTTTGCTGCTGATAGTAATAGTATATATAATCTAGCAAGGGCTGGTGCTAGTTCAGGAAGTTTTTTGATACCGCCTGATCATCAACAAGGTAAATATGCACTACTTTTTGGACCAAACAGAGATCATCATTGGGCTAAAACAAAAGATAAAATGGAGTCTCTTGGTGGTGGAATATTGCTTATTCAGTTTGGAGGAAACGATTTACATCAACTTGATGTTCAGTATAGTGATAAAGCATTAAGATATAAGCATTTTAAATTTAATCTACAACTTTATATAGATACGGCAAGAGCGTTAAACTTTACTCCTATTATGATAACACCTCCAAATTCAAGAGATTTAGGGGCTGATGGTAGAGTTAAAGATGTAAGAGAAGGGTATCCAAATGCTATGAAAGAGCTTGGCAAGAGCGAGGGTGTTAGAGTGTTAGATCTACATAAAAAAAGCTTAGAAGAGTTTAGAAAGCTATCATCAAATGAACTAGATAGTAACTTTGGAAACTGTTACAGAAAAAATGAAAATGGCACTATCTCTAGAGATAGGACTCACTTTGAAGAACATGGAGCAAGAACAGTTGCTAGATGGATAAGAGATCTAGCTTGTGAAGATCCAAATAGTAAACTTTGTAGAGAGTTTAAGTAGTTTAATATGGGATGGGATCTGTTATGGAAAAAAGTAGCTATTTTAACTATTTCAATCTGCTTATATGGTGCACCTATAGCACCATCTGATTTAAACCTTACGGAAAGTACTAACTTTGTTACTTTGGAGTGGAGTGATAACTCTGATGATGAACTAGGTTTTAAAATATTTAGAGATGGTAGATTTATAGCTAAGGTTGATTCAAATATTTATACTTATAAAGATATAAACCTATCATCAAACAGAAGATATACTTATGAGGTAAAAGCTACAGATGATGGTAAAAATTTATTAAATTTTGTAGATGCTAGTGTTGATGATAACTATCTTATCTTTAATCTAGTTGGAAAATTTGAAGATAATATTCATACTCAAGTATTTATAAATTCTGATAATAATTTAAGTACTGGTTATATATCAGGTGATATAAAAGGTGCTGATTATATGCTAGAGGATAATGTTCTTTATCGTTATTCAAAAGATGTAAAAGAGTGGAAATGGGATCTAGTTGATGATAAACTGGTAATCTATAGCAGGTCTAATACAAAAGCTTCTATCTCTATACCAACAAATATAGTTCCTTTATCGTCTAGATTAAAATATCTAGTTAGAGTTTTATCTTATGACTATAATGATGTAACAAGTTATGAAAAGATGATTGAGTTTAGTCTACAAAATATCCAAACTATAAACTTTAAAAGCTCAGATGAAAACATAAGTAATCCAGAAAGAGGTCTTTATGACAATATTTACTTTTTAAAAGATCCAAAAACTCCTAGAGAAGATATGAGCTGGTATCAAGAAAGTAATGGTTTTACTATAGTAAAAGAGATCATAACTCTTGAAGATTTTAGAGATTCGTTGATTTTGGATGAGTTTTTAAATGGTATTAGAGTGGAGCTTGATAGTATCAAAAAAGCAGGATTAAAAGTGATTTTGCTTATAAACTATGATGACTCGCCAAATGGAGATGATGCATCTTTAGAGTGGGTATTGAAACATATCGAGCAGCTAGAGCCAATTTATAATGAGTATAAAGATATTATATTTGCATATGAAGCTGGATTTATAGGTGCTTGGGGTGAGTGGCACACTTCAAGTCATAACTTAGATAAATCAGATAAATCAAAAAATGCTATAAAAGATGCACTTTTAAAATCTGTTCCTAAAGATAGAATGGTTTTATTTAGAAACCCTTCTGAACTTATAAGGTGGTATCCCTCGCCATTAGATCCAAAAGAGGCATTTAGTGGATTAAATCAAGCAAGAGTAGGATTTCATAATGATTGTTTTATAGCCAATATCACAGGTGGCGGTACATACTCATCAGATGCTACAAAAAGAGAAGAACAGTTAAGTTATATGGAAGCTTCTACAAAAAATGTAGCTGTTGGTGGTGAAATCTGTGAGATGTCATATAATCAACCAAGCTCAACTGCTAGTTGTGAAAATGCTATAAATCGAGCTTCAAGATTGCACTATACATTTCTTAGTGGTAAGTATCATGAACCTACTATTGATATATATAAACAAGAAGGGTGCTGGGATGAGATAAGTAATCGGTTGGGGTATAGACTTGAGCTTATAAATGCAACTTTTCCTATAAATGTAGAGGCAAATTTATCAGTATCAATAGAGATTAAAAATATTGGCTTTTCTTCACTTTTCAATAAAAGAACAGCATATCTTGTTTTGCTCAATGACAAAAATCAAAAAAGGTTTAATTTTCAAATAGATAGTGATCCTAGAAAGTGGTACCCAAATCATACACAAGAGATAAAGCTTGATATAAAACTTCCAAAAGATATGCCAAAAGGTAAATATAGCGTGGCTTTATGGTTGCCTGACGCATCAATAGAACTTCAAAAAGATCCTAGATATTCTATACGATTTGCAAATGATAATATTTGGGATAGTGTTTATGGATTTAACTCCTTGGGAAAAATAAATGTAAATTAGAGGTGCCCTTTATGATAAAAAAGATTGACTATTGTAAGATATTAGGATACAAATAAAATACTAAGGTAGACAATGAAGCAAAATACACATTTGAAGATAGATAACTCTCTAAGTGGAGAGATAATAAAACTAGATAAAGGCTATGCAAAAGTAGAGCTTACAACAACAGATATAATGAGTGCTGATAAAGAAGGGCTAGTGCATGGTGGGTTTTGTTTTGGGGCTGCTGATTTTTCTGCAATGGTAGCTGTTAATGATCCTTTTGTAGTACTAGGAAAGAGTGAAGTTGAGTTTTTAGCTCCTGTTAGAGTTGGTGAAGTTGTTGTGTTTGAAGCTACTGTATCAAAAGAAGATGGCAGATGGTTTAAAGTTCATGTGAGTGGAAAAGTGAATGAAAAAGATATTTTTGAGGGTGTGTTTGATGCTGTAGTTCTAAAAGAGCATGTTCTTGAAAGTACTTCTAAATAGGTGTGAATCACCTATTTAGAGTTTATAGCCTCAATCCAATTTTTTAGATCTGATAGTGTTGGTATCTCTGTGATATTGTGATTTTTTTCATCAAGTTTTGACATCTTGTGATGAGTTTCATCTATATCAATCTTTAAAAGATCTTCTCTTGAGTTAATCCCAACAGCTTGCATAATCTCAGCATCGACACCACTTACTCCAGCTATCTTCATAAGATCAGCCATACTAGCCCAAGATCTGATGATATCAAAATCTATTTTCAGTTTTTTAGATGCTTTGTGTGTTGCAGTGTTATCCGTTAGATACATATTTGCTAAATCACAACTGTTTTGAATACCTCGTTTTTTAAATCTCTTTGCATAACCTGGTCCTAATCCTTGTATATCTTCAAGTGTATGGCATTTTATATTTGTTTTAAGCTTGTCTACTGACTTAAAGTTATCGTTTACAGATGTTGATTCGTTAGATGATACTTTTGCGATAGCAGCGGCTCCAGCCCCAGCGGCAACAAGTCCAGCAACTTTATGTTCCCATTTTGACTCTGTATCTTTTAGCATCTTGCCCCAAGTGTCATTTGATTTTTTGAGTTCATCTTTTGATTGTGCTAATTGCAGGTTTAATCTTTTAACTTCACTATCTTTTTCTACATTAAAGTTACTACTAAAAGATTGCTTATCATTTTGAAGCTTTGCCTCATTGTCTTTTAGCTTTAGTTTCCAAGTATCGTTTGTATTTATAAGTTCTGTTTTAGTTGAACTTAATTCACTTTTTAATGCTTCTATCTCATTTTTAGATTTTTTTAATTTTAGATCATAATCTGACTCTATATTTTTAATCTTTGAGTTATAAAAGTCATGCTCACTTTTTAGTTTAGCATTGTGTTTATCTTTTATCTCTTCTATACTCTCTTTTTGTGTGGCATGAGAATCTTTTAAGTGATAATTTTCTTCATTCTTATCAAGTTTGTTTTTACAACCCCCTCTTAACCACCATCCTATAAATGTTCCAATCAATCCCGCCAATGCTAAACATGCTAATATCTCTGCTAATAAATAACCCATTACTTACTTTCCTTTATATAAATTTTTACTCTTCTGTTTTCTTTTCTACCCTGTGGTGTTGAGTTGTCAGTCATAGGTTTGCTCTCTCCAAATCCAACTGTTATAACTCTACTGCTATTTATACCTTTGTTTGTCATATATCTTTTTATAGTCTTTGCTTTAGTTTTACTAAGGATAAGATTATCTTTTGTTGATCCTATAGAATCAGTATGAGATTCAATCACAATCTTTGTAGTAGGGCAACTTTTTGCAACTTTTACAAGTGAGTCAAGAAGAGCATAGCTTCTTTTTGAAACACTCTTTCTGTTCATTGATAGATATACTTTGTCATTCTCAAGGATAGATCTAAACTTCTCTTTACAGTAACTACTGTCTTTTCCTTTTGTTATAACACTCTTTTTATGAACCACTTTTTTAGTAGTCACTTTAGAGGTAGGTTTTGGTGTCACTTTTATAGTTTTAGGTTTTATGATAGTTGCGATATTTTTACCATCAGCTACATTAAACTCTATTCTTCTATTTTTAGCTCTTAACTCTTTAGTTTCATTACTAGCTATAGGGTTTAATTCACCATATCCAATAGCAAGTAATCTTTTTTCGGTTATACCTTTTTTAACCATATATGCTTTTACAGATTTTGCTCTGTTTGAGCTTAGATCTAAGTTATATGCTGCACTTCCTGTTGAGTCTGTATGCCCACCTATGCTGATTCTCTCTGCTGGACATTGGTTTGCAGTTTTTACAAGCTTATCTAAAAGAGTGTAGCTATCTGGGCTTATATCGTATTTGTTATGTTTAAAGTGTATTTTTGAAGTTGCTAGTAACTTTTTAAACTCATCTTGACAAGAGAAAGGTTTATCTTTAGCAACATCTGTTTTAACAATCTTCTTTTTAGGCTTTTCTTCTTCTGCAAACTTTTTCAGTTCAACACTTTTTTCAGCCTTTTTTTCAGCTTTTGCAAGTATCTCATCAGCCTTATCTAGTTTTTCTTCTAATTTTTCAGCTACTATTTTTTTAGGAGAGTCTATATCTATATTTGCTGTTATATTTGAAGATAGATTTTCTTTAAACTCTTTTAAAAGGTTCTCTTTTTTGTTATATTTATCAACATTACCTATGAAGTCAAACTGATTATCTGCTATCTTAAAGCCACCATTATCAACAACACCTAGCTCATCAAGTCCTAGCTTTATAAGATTGCTCCAACCTTGGGGTGCACCTTCTGCTTCTTTTAAGCTATCTGTAACATTTTTAGATCCAAACAGAGTTTGTGCTTGTGATATGATGTGTTGATGTGTTTTAGAGTCAGGAACATAACCAGATAACTCTATCTTTTTATCTTTACCTTTTGTAACTTCGATCTCATAAGGTGATATGACTGCTACTTGACTCTTTTTATCCTCAACAACAACTTCCTCTTTTTGTGCAACTTCTTGAACTTCATCTTGAGTTTCATTTGTTGCAGAACTTACTTTAAGACGGTTATCTACTTTATATACACCATTTTGCATCAATGCAATCTTTTTTGCCTCTTGTTTTAGTGCTTCGCTTGGAGCAGATCCCTCAAGAATCAAGTTTCTTGTTGGTCCATATTTGCTACCTTTTGCTTTCGCCTCTACCCAGCTCATCTGCTTATCATTATAAGAGTCTTGAACTTTTGATACCAATCTATCTTGAATCCTACCTGCCTTATCTAAAAAGCAAAAGTACGATAAAGCGACTATAAGAAATGTTCCTAAAAGCAGTAACATAAGTCTTTTCATATATCTTCCTTTTGTTAAATTGGTATTATTGTATAATAAATAACTTTAGGTTTAAAGTAAAAAATAACTATACTTTTACTTTAAAGTAATTTTTATCTTTCTAAAAGGGTGTTTAAGTGAACTATAAGTATATATTTGGACCAGTATCATCAAGGAGATTTGGTTTATCTCTTGGTATAGATCTAAGTCCTGATGAGAAGAGTTGTAACTTTGATTGTTTATATTGTGAGCTTTCAGTTGCTAAGCTTAGATCTAAGATAGAAAATCCTCCAAAAGTTACAGATCTAAAAAGTGAGATAAAAAGAGCACTTATAGAGTTTCCTGATGTAGATGTAATCACTATAACTGCAAATGGAGAGCCTACTTTATATGGTGATTTGGCTAAGTTAGTAAAAGAGATAAATCTTATAAAAGATGGTAAAAAACTTCTTATACTGAGCAATGCTTCAACTATAAATGAGAGTAAAACTCAAAGAGCTTTAAAGGATATAGATATAGTTAAACTATCTTTAGATTGTGCCACAAAAGAGTGTTTTAAAAAGATTGATAGAGCAGATGAGAGTATAAAGATTGAAGATATTATAGATGGTATGAAGGTTTTTAGATCTATATATGGTGGTGAGTTAGTTGTAGAGATTTTAGTTGTTAAAGGTATCAATGACACAAAAGAGCAGATGAGAGAGTTAAATCTAGTTTTAAATGATATAAAACCAGATAGAGTAGATCTAGGATCTATAGATAGACCTCCAGCTTATAGTGTGGAGGGTGTGAGTGAAGAGGAGCTTATAGAGTTATCCAAAGAGTTTACAAGCCTACCACTACATCTAATCTACAAAGAAAAACCTAAAGATCTGATAGATTTTAGTAAAGATCAAATCATACAGACTATCAAGATGCGACCACAAAGCAAACTTGATGTAAAACAGCTCTTTAGCGAAGATTCTAAAAATATTTTACAAGAGTTAATTGATGAAAAAAAAGTTATCATTTCAGATATAGCTGGTGTAGATTTTTATATATCTACTGAAGTTAAACAGAAAAGAAAAGGGTAGTTTATGGAGTATTATAGTTGGATTTTGGCTTTTCATGTGATGAGTGTTATATCTTGGATGGCTATGCTTTTTTATCTGCCTCGCCTTTTTATCTACCATGTTGAGCATAAGAAAAATGGTAGAGCTTTTACCGATGTTATAACGATGCAAGAGGAGAAGCTCTGGAGAATCATAGGAAACCCTGCATTTTTAGCTTCACTATTTTCTGGAAGTTTGATGATCTTTTTAAATCCTGCTCTTTTTGATAGTGGTATCTGGTTATATATAAAGCTTTTACTACTTCTTTTTCTCATAATTTATCACTTTTCACTAAATTATATAAGAAAACTTTTAGCTGATGATAACTGTAATAAAAGTGGAAAGTTTTTTAGATTTTACAATGAGATACCAACACTTTTGATGATAGGTATCGTCATAATGGTTGTCATAAAACCACTCTGATATGCAGAAACTAAACTACTTTTTACTGGGTGTTTTTATAACTTCGATTTTTTCACTGCTGTTTGAAAATCTACTTTTTATCATATTGGCAATCGCACTTTTTTCTTACTTTATAGTGGTTATAAGTTTGCATTTTAAAAGTAGATCTAAAAAACCTACCATAAAAGTCAAAAAGTCAAAAGATCAGATATCTATGGATAAGCTAAAAAAAGCTCGTCAAAAAGAGGATGAGAAGAAACACACTTTTATAAACAATCAAGTTGCTTATATCTCTACTATCTGGGAACTATCTCAAAATCAGGAGAAGATTTTTTATACATTTATAGAAAAAAGAGCTTATAGTGAACTCTACTCTAAGATGACAGCTTCGCTTTTGCCACAACTCACAAAGATGATAGAGGAGTGCTTAAAGAGGGATAAAAAGGGTTGCAAACGAGAGGTAAATGCTAGGATAAATGAGCTTGTTTTAGTTATGAAAGAGGAGATAAAGAGAAAAAAAGTTGAGAAAAAAGAGAACTTTGAGACGATGAGAGATGTTTATGATCATCTACTTTTGGAAGTTAAGTCTTAAAGCTTGTCACCTTTTTTCATATTGTTAAATGCTTTTATAGCACCGTTGTGTTGGGGGACTACTAGCTCTTCAAGAAGATCTTTTTTAGATATATCTTTATAGATTGGATTTATATCTTTAAACTTATGTAGATTATCTAGTATTGTTTTACTTAGCTCGTAAACTATATTTTCGTTACAGTATTTAGTTGTTACTAAAACACTTTTTACTCCTATTGTTATGATACTGTTTTGCTGGTTGTTATATGTCTGTCTTAAAATTTTTTTCTTTAAAAAATATGAATTAGATCTGATAAGTTGATTATAATATTTTCCAATTATTGGAAGAATTTTTATATTTGTTTTATTCATTTCTGCAGATAAGATCTCTGAGGGGTAGCTATATAATCCTATATAACCATTAATCTTACCTTCTTTCAACATTTTGGATGTTTGGTTTTGGTCTACAGTTATTAGGTTTGAATTATTTATATCTAGTTTTTTATAAATTTTATCTAAGACTCTTTTTGTATTTTGACCAACCGCCGCAAACTTAATATTATTATCCTTTAAGTCATCTAAAGAGGTTATATTTGAATTAGATTTTGTTACAAGTGTTAAAAGTTCAGGATATAAGGCAACAATGCTTCGTATATTTGGCATAGATTTTTGTATATCATCTAGTTTATCACCATTTACGATGGCAAAATCTGCTTTATTCATCTTTATGAGGTCTAGAGGGGTTATCTCACCTTCTGGAAATATTGTAGTCAAATTTAGATCTTTTGTTGTCAAAGTCTCAAGTAGTTTTGCTGAAAACTTATCAGATCTATTATCTTTTTCAACGGCAATAGTATAATTTGCAAAGAGTGATACACCTGTAATAAAAAATATAAAAATAATCTTTTTGATAATAATCACTCCTTGCTAATAATATTACTAGTCTTATTATACGACAATAAAGTAACTTTAGTGTAAATTCATATCAAAAAGTTATAATTATATAGTTGCTATGTAACAAAAATAAACATATAGACTAACTACTCCAAAGATTTGTCTGTATAGTTCTTGTTGAATCCCTTAGTTTTTCTCGTATCTTTACAACAGCTTTATCAGCATCAGGTTTATCACTTTTTATATGTTCAACAAAGCCAGAAGTGAGTACTAGATCTAGTGTTTTTTTCTCAGGGTTAAAGTGTACACTTTGTATGAAAGAGTATCTATACTCTTTATTTACTCCACAAGCATCTTTGATTGCCCACTTCTTTTTTTTATCATGTCTTTCAAACCAAAACATATGAAACTTGGGGCATTTGGTAGCTATGGTTATGTACTCATCGCTTAAAAACAGAAGACTTATATCGTAATCTTTTCTAGTTTTTTTCTCTAAAAGTGAGTTACACTTTGCACCTTTTTTAGTAAGACAGAGTATTTGTGTGTTGTCATCTAGCTTAAGTGAAGATCTACCTTTTTTGATAAACATATCTTGATAATCTAAAAATCTCTCTTTTGCATATCCTATATAATAGATGATTCCTATGATTATGCCTAGTATGCTAAATAGCAAAAACCAAGCTGCCAACTCTCCATAAAGAGGAACAAGAACGATAAACAGTAAAAATGAGACTACAAATATATAGTGAGCAAAACATCCAATCTTTAGCTCTAGTGTCTCCAAAAATCTTGACATATATTTCCTTGAATATTTTATATGAATAGTATATCAGAAGAGAATTTAAGCCTTCTGGTGTAAAATATCCAAAAGGAACTTTCAATGACTAAACTAATCATACTATTTATCATCCTCTTAGGAGGAGCTTTTGGTCTCTCATACTATAAAAATGAGACTATATCAAAAGAGTTCTCAAAACAGCTCTCTACTATGAAAAATCTTGAACATAAAAAGATCAAGTGTGATGGATTTTTAAAGTCAGATTGTAGTATCAGCTCTCCTAAGTTTAAAGGGATTTTGATAGCAGATGAGATCAAAGTTTTAGGTATAGATCCAACCATAATCCCAAAGCAGGGTGAGTTTGTAGAGATTCCACTAAAGATAGATCTAAAAAATGCAAAGTTTTCTATCTGGGATGCACTCTCAAAGCAGGAATCTTCCCCACAGATGCAAAAGTTCTTAAAAAAGTATAGTGGAGATTATGATATCAGTGCTTCTTTGGCTCTTTTGAGTGATGGAGAGAGTGTAAAGAGTTTGAAGATAGTAGATCTAAAAGCTGATGATAAGTTTTTGCCTTTTGATTTAAGAGGTGAAGTTGATGGTCTTGATGGATCTGTCATACTAAAAGGTTTAGATGCGACATTTGATTTTTCTAAAAAGAGAGTTATGTTTGATGACTTTGTAGATAGTATGAGGGAGTGTTGTATAGATGATTTTCCAGCTGAGTATAAAGATATGAGCAAAGATGAGCTTTATGTTGAGTTTATGAAAAAGATTAAGAGTAGTGATTTTAGAGTTCCTGCACTAAATGAATCGTTAAGTATCTTATCAGATGATAAGAAAAAGATACTCCATCTTGCCATAACAGGCAAATCTGATACTCCTCTTTCAAAGATGCTTTTGCCGTTTTTGATGGGTGGTACAAGAGTAGTGGATCAGTTTTTTGATATAAGTGTGGAGGCTAGATGATGGAGATAGAAGATAGAGTGTTGTTACTTGGTATCTACAAGAGAAAAGAGGGTGAGAGTTTAAATGATGTCTTGATGATCTTAGAAGATGCAGGAGTTTTCTCATATAAAGAGGGCAAGAAAAAGTTAAAACTTTTAAAAGAAGATGGCTATATAGAAGATGATAAGCTCACAGTTGTGGGGATAAACAGAGCTAAAGAGATAGAAGATGAGTTTAAACTATGATTATCATAACTCCTATACTCATACTCTTAAATGTTTTGGTTTTTTTAATCACACAAGATAACTACGATTTGAGTATAAAGTATGGTCTAAATATGCTTTTTACTGAAAAACATTACTATTGGCAGCTATTAACATCTATGTTTATGCATGCAAACTGGACTCATCTTTTGATGAATATGACAGTGCTTTTTCAGTTTGGAATACTCCTAGAGAGAGATTTTGGATATCGTTGGAAATACCTACTTATCTACTTTGTAGGTGGACTTTTGACATCGATACTTAGTTTTTACTATATAAGTCATTTTGAGCCAAATACTAATCTAGTGGGAGCTTCAGGAGCACTTTCGGTACTGTTTGGTTGGTTTGCTATGAAAGTACCTCAGATGAGAGGTGGGCTTATCATATCTATACTACTTATATCTTTTTTACCAAATCTAATGGGTATGAATGTCGCATGGTATGCACATCTTATAGGTTTTGGTATAGGTTGGTTAGCAGGATATTTTATATAAAACGATGCGAAGCATTGTGCTTTAGTGAGAGGAATTTATAAGGAGCTTTGCTTCTTATAAAGGAGACCATATAAATAAAAAAGGGGAAATCATGAGTGATTTAAAATTAGAAGAGTTACTGATAAAAGCGGCCCAAGAGCCAGAGTATAGAGATGCTTTTTATGAGAAGTTACTAGAGAGTGATCTGTTTGTTTTGGGTGGTGAGGATGTAAAAGATGGTGATGTCGCTGATGATGAGCTATCTCTAATTGAGTGGACTAGTGAAGAGGGTGAAAAAGCTATACCGTTTTTCAGTTCATACAAACTACTAGAGAAGTCAGTTGGTGCAGATCAGATCTATATAGAGCTTAGAGGGGCTGTTCTTTTGGCGACTGTTGGAGATATGAACCTTGTTATGAATCCAGGTCATGATGCTTCAAAGATGTTTTATCCTGAAGAGACTGAGATGATTTTAACAACGGAGTTTGGTTTTGAGGATGATGGAGTAGCTGAGTTTTCAGAAGATGTAGCAATCCGTCCTATAACAAACAAAAGATCTGTTGTGATGTTAAAGGCTCTAAAAGAGTACTTTGATCAAAACGGTAGCGTGGTTCGTGCTTATGTAGCAGCTATGGATGAACACGACAATGAAGATGAAGCCCACTTAGTTGTTGGTATAGATGTCGATGAAGATATAGACTCACAAGAGATCGTAAAAGATGCTATGAATATCATCCTTGAAAAAGCTCCAGAAGATGAGACTGTGGATATATTTAAGATAGATCTAGAACAAAAAGAGGGGATGAGTGCATACTTTGTGCATGAGATGAAACCTTTTTATATCAGAAAGTAGATCTAACCTTTTTTTACTAACAACCCTGCTATGACGATGAGAAAAATTCCTATCATCGTCATAAGATCAGGCATACCATCTCCTAGCAAAAATCCAAATATCAAAGAAAAAGGGATGATAATATAACTAACAATCCCGATAATCCCAGCTTGAGTATTGCTATAGGCTTTTGTCAGTAGCCACTGAGATGCAGTCGCTGTGATAGCCATAAATGCTATCATAAGCCAAGCTTTTAAAGAGGTAGGCATGATAAACTTTGCTAGTAAAAAATCCAAACTTTGTGGTGCATAAAACTCTGATATGATAAATAGAAAAAATGGTATAACAACACCAGTAGCCATAAATGACAATACGATAACACGAGAGTCGTATATATGTTTTATCTTTCGTATCGTTGTGTAAGCAGCAGCGGCTAGGATACCTCCAAGAAGCCCTAAAAGATGAGCAAGTCCAACATCCATACCAAAAGGCTTAGTTATCAAAACCACACCAAAAAACCCGATAAACAGCGAAAATAGCCCAACCCTACTAAGTCTCTCTTTAAGAAGTAAAAAGGCGAGTATAGAGACAAAAAGTGGTGAAGTTTTGTTTAGTGTTACAGCTTCCCCTAGAGGAATAGTAGTGATAGTGTAGAAGAAAAACAGCATCGCAGTAAAGCCAAAAAGACCTCTCCAGATAAGTAGCTTGATATTTCCACCAGGAAGTGTAGTTGGAGTGTGTTTAAGAGCTAAGAGTATGATAAAAACACCCAGTAAGTTTCTAAAAAATACAATCTCCAAGGCACTCATATCCTCGCCCAATACCTTTGCTACTGCACCATTTAGTGCAGAGAGCAAGGCAGAGAAGAACATAAAAATAACACCTCTATCTATACCTTTTAACATCAACACCCCTCTAAAAAAAGAGGCATTGTATCATAAACCAAAAGTTACTAGAAGTGCCCCATCAGATACGGCGATATTTTTTATAAATGAGTTTTGAATGGAAGATTTATCTACTCTATATACAGGATTTTGTGCAAAAAGATTATTTATGACAGGTTGGAGTGCATCTATGAGAGGTTTTTGAACATAATCAAAAAGATTATAACCATTAAACTCCATCTTTTCGATCTTTGGAGCTTTTAAATAGATCTCACCAGTTTGGGCATTGAAAGATGGAGATCCAGAGATGTAGAGTGCACCTTTTTGTTCAGGGATCAGGTCGTTTGAGTAAGCGATAGTCGTTCCTGTGACCATACGATCACTACCTTCTTTGAGTATGGCTTGTGGATCTGAAAGCTCTACACTACCATACTGAAAGTTTTGGATGACTGGAAAGCTATCTTGCAGGGTTGAAGAGATCTGATTAGCAGAAACTCTAAGTGTTATGCCATTTGCCGAGACATTTTGGATGTTTTGTATGCACCCTGTAAAAACAAACGGGCTTAAAAGTGCAACTGTTATGAGTAATCTTTTCATCATTGATATCCTAAAAATTATTATAAAATTTGTTACAATTATTATACCAAATATTACTTTACACAAAATATTTTATATTTTTTTAAAAAACCCTTGACAAATCAAATTTTTTTGTGTATAATTTCCGCTCTTAATTTAAGAGTATTCCGGATTAGCTCAGCGGTAGAGTAGGTGACTGTTAATCACTTGGCCACTGGTTCGAATCCAGTATCCGGAGCCACTACAAAGTCCAACTAAATCCAAACTTATCTTTCTGCTATTATAAACCATTTTGATATCATTATTTTGCACTTTTACTAATCATATAGTTTACAAATGCTGAACACATGACAAGCATATACTTTGCTTCATCAAAAAGGCTTCGTATCTCTTCGTCGGTAGCACCATGTCTAATCCCATGCTCACTCGAAGTCCAATTGTACAATTTCTTGAGTCCGTCTTTGAAATGTTGTCCTACATCCGCATCCAATCTACTTAAACAAGCTCCTAGCGGTGAACCATTATTGCCCGTTAAAATTTTACATAGAGATTCAACGGCACTGATTGACTCTTTGATAGAATTATTGTAGTCAGGACTTTCTTTATCGCTAAACAGTTCCAAAGCTTGTGAAAGATGCTTTCTTACAGGTTGGTATTCATGACCCATAGCTTCTTCAATTTCAGCTATCTCGACCTCTTCAATTATGGGAGTTATAAATCCATCAATAAATCTAAATGCAGAGTTTTCTTCTTCTAATACCCTATTGGTATGTTGAAAAAAATCTTGTGGTGTTGCATGATAGTGATAAGATAAAAATTCTAATAAGTTATAAATGTCAAACCATTTTAAACTAAAGTATCTTTTTTTTAAATCATCTCTGATTTCTTTACGAGTATACTTTAATGGGTCAACATGATCTTTAAAAAAGCCGTCATAGATGTTAATAATGAATTTTTGGTCATCGGGATGAGAAGGATTACGACGATCTAAGTTAGAATTAGTGCTTAAGGTATCAATAAAATCATTTTTTATTATATTCCACAATCTATTTTTAAGAGAGTCATCAATATCATCTTTTTGAAAGACATCTCTAGGATGTGTAAATCCATATCTATCAGAAAATTTTTGTCTTGGCATAGTCATTTT